>VXBZ01012398.1:176802-290625 GCA_013399135.1 Heliornis fulica
GGGCAGAGCCGCCGGGGCTCACGCGTGTCTCGAGCAGTCGGCAAGCCACCGGAGTACGGCCGGCCAAGAACAGGCCGCTCCCGGGCACCTGTCGCGAAGGGCAAAGCGCAGCCAAACCCTCTCCGCTCCTCGGGCGCGGCGACACCCCGCCCGTAACGGCACTGGCCAGTGTGCGAGTGGGGTGGACCCACGCGCGCCCTGATTGGCTGGCTCGCCAAACGGCCGGCGAGGGGTGGGGTGTCAGCAGCTGGGGGCCTCTGCGTGCCGCTACCTGCGGCGGGCGCTCGCGTTGGTGGGTGGCTTCAAAGGCCGCGGGCGCTGCGGTGCGCTCCGCCCATAGAGCTGGGATGCTGCGCGGCGGGGCAAGGCGGGAGGCTTGGCGGGCTGGGGGAGCATGGGTCATTCTGCGCCGCGATGGCACGACCCGTGGTACAAGCGTCTGGAAACTGGCATCTGCGTGATGCTGATGATGCTAAGGTACCGGCAGTGACGACCATTTTTAAGCCTCTCTGCTTATTTGGTGCCGTACACTGGCCCTACAGTTTAATTGCAGAGCAAGGAAAGGGACCTTTGTATCATAATTATGAGTTTCTGAGAGCAATTCCCACTCAATGTGGACAACTCTTTCACTACTGAGGAGAAGCGACTAGGCAGAAAACCTGAAAGGGCAAACTCACCCCATATCCTGTCACTTCCAACTTGACCAAATGGTCTTCTGTCGCACAGCACGCTCAGCAGGGCAGTACAAAAGTACTGAGTCACATGGCACCTCATCTGCTGCCTTGTCAACAGCTTATTCTCAGCTTGAGTTCTTAAAAATTACTTAGGCATCGTAATGCCATTGTGCCTCACACCAAGATACAAACAGTTTTCATAACCCGTTTCTTCAATTTTAAGACTAACTGGTAAGGTTCGGGTATTCACAGTAATTCTTTGCCAACAACCAGGGCACGTTTCTCTTTAGGTCTCCAAAATGATTGAGTTTGCAAAGGATGCCGCTTACTGGCATTTTCTCAGAGGCAGTGGTAGCTACCTGGTAACTAATCAGATGTGCTAAACTGACTTTGGCTTTGCTGAAGACCTCCGGGTAAAAGGAAAATCCCTGCACGCCCCTGGAAATTACATCAGTGACTCAGCAGGTGACATTGTCCTGAGTAAGTTTTAGAGCTCATTCCTAGCAGAGAGCTTGAAGGTCACTGTGGTTTAAGAACAGATACATTAATATACATCCAAGATCATGGGTTATATGGTCTGTGATACTATCTGTAGCACTTCTCCTAGGCCAATCTCCTAGCTGAATCCTACTTCAGACAAGGACATTCCAGCTATCTTTGCTTTTTTAACACATTTTCCTTGTAAAATTCACACACATGCATACACACAAATATCCAGAGGTTTGACAAAGCAAATTCTCTAGCTCTGTGGTCAGGAGGCAATCCATGTGTAAATCTTACAGTATACAGTTCAGTTGTAACTTACATGCAATTTGTCATACTGATCCTTGATCATGACGTTCTCACTTGAAATGGTCTCCTACTGTAAAGTAGAGGCATATTTGTTTTGTGTCCTCAGAGGATCAGAGATTTGCTCTGTGGGAAGGCAAGATATTTCTTCTGTTCTCAGGACTCCAATTAGTAGATGATTACTTTCAAATATAGCATAATCCACAGGAGCCGTGCTAACAGAGTTACATGGTGATGATGGTTACAATGGGCTATATTGTTCCCAGGGAACACAACCAGCCAGGCATTTTATATGGTTGTGCTCTGATTCCCAGATCTTGAAACAATAGTAAATTATAAACCGGATTTTACCATTGGAAACAAGTGAAGGGACCAACTTATTGCCTTGACACAAGCCAGATCCTTGAAGTTCTGTTGTACTTCAGCTTATGCCTTTCTCCTTCCAAGTTAGTGCGAGTCCACAAACCTAGCTTGGCATTGAATCAGAGTGAATATAATTTTCTTAAGCTGTCCTTTCACTTCTACTTTAGGCTCATTTAATTTGCCATTTTTCCTAGTTTCATATTCCTGCCCTTCACAATGGGCCAAGTAGTGGAACTTGTACCACAGTGGGTTGCACACTAAAACAAATCAAGGAAAAAAAACCCACAACCTAACTAAAAATCAAATGTGTACTGCCATTGTCAAATATCTAGTTCATTTCACTGCCCATTCCCATTAGCTCAACTGCTGCCACAGGCAAAAAATGGAAAGACCACACATGTTTCCAGTAGCTTTCATTTAGTTCTGTTTTACATAGAGCATTGTGAAATCACAGCTTGATTCCAAAAGCTTTTTGGTGTCCTTTTGGGATTATGAATGAGAAGGTTCTTTAGCACTGATACAGCAACCGTGAGGTGGTAGGGTCAGTAGACTACATGAGAAAGGCAAACCAGACAATCTATCTCAAGAAGAAATTCCAGTAAAGCAGAAAGCTTGCTAACATAGTTGGAAAGAAGAGCAGCAAATAGAAGGCTATAAAGAGTTCCTATACAAAAAATAAACATGTTATGCACACCAGGTAGTAAATAGAATCATTTGGCTTAACAAGTTGTCAGTGAGGGTCTGCTAGCTTCTAGGTGTGGCTATTCTTCAAAGGTGTGGCTATTCTGTATGACCAGCTGGTAGGAACAGCAACCTTATTTAAGGAATCATCTAAATATACTTCCCTGTTTTAATTAAAGTTTGTAGATGTTAGGACAGGTTTTGTTGATGGAAGTGTTGGTTTTTTGTTACAGCTAGTGGAGCATTTCTAGGGTCTTTTTCCAAGCCTGCGCCATAACTATTGACTAGAGCAGTCTAGGCTTCAGGTGCCTTCATTAATTTTTTAAGCTTTTATGCTTTTAGGAAGTTGTAGTGTTAGTGAAGGTTTTGAGGTTATCAGACCGTGGCAATTCTCTTGCCTTTTTCTTTTTACTTGCCTTCCCTATAGTGGTTAGGGATGGAATGTTCCACTTTCTGAAATAATATAACCTATAACAGTGTTAGTTTGTATGACTTTGCCTTCAGTGGAGCATGTTCTTCGGTGACCTTTTGGACAACTAGAGTTCTCATTTATAATTGAGAGACAGTAAAATTCATGATTGCAGAATTGTTTATGAGAGTGTAAGACTGTAGGATTGAGAGAGTGGATAGTAAATTAAGAAGAATAAGAATCCTCTTTTTAAATATGGTCAGGGTGAAGAAGACATGACTAATCTTATTTGAGTGATTTAGGTTGTTAATAAGGTACCTCTGAGGTTCCAGCTCTTTTTTGAGGCCACTCAGTAGCCCCTGCCTCCTTATGTTTAAGGACCATAGGTTTGTGTACATTACATGCGAAACATCTTACAAAGTCAAAAGCTGTGCTACTTACAGATCTACTCCAATCTACCTCTATGCTGACATTTCTTCTGTGAAGACTGCTTCCGTTAAACCTTTCAATGTCCAGCAGTCAGCCCTGAGCTGAACATGGTGGAAAAGAAACAAAACTAGATAGAATTCAGGAAGGAGAAAAAAGAATAAGCTTAGGCAAATTGTTAGACCCTAGAGCAGAGTGTGGAGTACCCAGGTCTCACTGTGTTTGGATTTTACCAGAATATCTCTTGGGCTGCCAGCCATGGATTTCCCACCACTCTCTGCACTCTCAAGCTGATCATTGCAACTACTGTGAGTCACTTTCTTTCTCAGTTCAAATGCCAAAAGTCTGTGGGATGGATTGAATGAGTGCAGTCCTACTAATGGTCCATGTAGGTGTAAACATGCTGCTGCTTGATGGAACATCTGTGGGTTTTAGTCTTGGAAATTATAGACAAGACATAGTTCATAGGTAAAGACAGTATCTTTTCATCACACCAGCTGGCACAGTTAGAAAAATACAAAGTTTTGAGTAGACTTAAAGAGGGTTTCTCCGAGAATCACAAAATGACTGTTTGGAAGGGACCTCAGCTCTACCCTCCTGCTCAAAGCCAGCTGTGGGACTAGGTAATGGTTCCTCAGGACTTCATCTGGTTGGATTATGAAAACCTATAAGTCTGAAGACTGCACTGCTTCTCTGAGCAACCTGTTGCAATGCTGGACTGTTCTCCTGGTGAAAAAAAAAATCTCCTATCCAATCAATATTTGCACTTGCTTCACTTCGTTGTCCTAGACTACTGGCATGTACTGCAGTGAAGAACTTGGCTCCTTCTTAATATCCTTCTCAGAAGCACAGTCAATCTGCTATTATATCACCCCGGAGGACGTCTCTTCTTCAAGCTGAAAAGGACCAGTTCCCTTAGCATCTCTCACAGAGCAAGCACTCCAGCCTCCAATGGCCTCAGTTTCCCTCTGGTGAACTTGCTCCAATTTGGCAATGCCCTCCTTCTACTGGGAGCCAGAGAACTGGACTCAGTCTAGAATGCTGAGTGGAAGTGTTGTAATCACATCCCTCAAGGTCCTGGCTCTGCCTGTGAATCCAGCCCAGGATGCTGTGTGCCTTCTCTGCTGTCAGGGCACAGTGCTGGCTCATGGTGAATGCTTCCTGGCAGGACCTCCACCTCCTTTTCAGCAGGGCTTCTCCCCAGCCCACACTGGTGGAAGGAACTCTTCCATCCTAGGTGCAGGACTATGTATTTGTCCTTGCTGAATTTCACAGAAGTTCTTGTCGTTAATTCCTCCAATCTGCCAAAGTCTCTTTGGATGACAGCCCTGCTCTCAAGTGTACTGCATTGTCACACCAGTTTGATGCTGTCTGCAAATCTGAGTGCACTGTGTTGCCTCACCCAGACTGCTGATAGCAGCGTTACAATGGACAGGTCCCAGGATGGGACTTGTTATTTTCTACTGCTTTGGCTACAGAAAGTAGATGGGTTGTAGTCTCTAGGGAAAGAGGACTTGATGTAAAATTGTGGTCTGATGGATGAAATAATGGAAAACTTCATCTTCTATAGACTCTCCTAGAGTCCTTTGCCCTTCAGGTAGTGATGGTGAAAAGAGCTTTTTACATATCTATTGGCTGTATTCAGTCAGGTTTTTGATCCTGACTGGGCATTCTTTTACCTGCAGAAATTGCAGAAATCTGAACACTCAATAATGAAAATTAGGTAAACATGTGCACATTGATCATGCAAAGTACTAAGTATTGCTAATTAGTTTCTTGGAAAAAAGATTCTCGTTATTTCAAGTACCACAGCTACTGTGGCCTTTCCCTCTGCTCTCTCTTTTTAAACAGGGAAAACAATCGCACTGTACTTCACAAAATGATTGATAAAGTTTTTTCTTGACTTACAGCTGTGTTGGTGTGAATTTATCCAACTGCTTAGTAATACCCTGAAAATAATTGCTTTTATGCTTGTGAAAGTGCTCAAATATTCCAGCAATGCTCAATGTACGAGTGCATGATTTTGCAACCCAAATGAGAAATTTCGCAGTCAGTCCAGGAACTTTGACGCTGATAGGTGGATATATGGGTCAGACAGTGCATACAGTGCACCAGTTCCTGAGTTTCATCAGTACCCTGATTGGAATTCTGAGCAGAGACAAATCCCCCCATAATGGGGAAAATCCTCTTCCTTTTTTCTTCTTTTCAGATAAATTTTACAAGATTAAGCGAGCTAGTCCAAGTGAGCTAGAAAATTTGTAATAACTTAATTTCTCCTTCTCTTTTCACCCTGAACTCCCTAAAGGATGTAAAAGTCATCAAAGAGTCTAAAACGTGCTTTAAGAACTATGTCTATGTTTATTATTAGTTGCTTTTACAGATAATTTGCAAGCTGATGATTGGCAACGTCTTGCGCTGTCAGCTATGTGTAACTGAAACTGTTACATTTCTGTTGTTGTCAGTGGTTTTAATCTGGAAGATTTTTAATCTGGAAGTAGCAGTGAATTAGTTAACTGTTCCAGTAAGAAAAACTATGAACATATGTCTTGATAATATATAGAAACATAAAGTCATAAAATGTTATTAGCTGGTGGCATTCTTTAAGTAGATGCACACTTTGAGTTGTGTGGCTTTGAGGGTCAGTCTGACAAGTAATGCCTCAGCTTTTCTACCAATCAAAGATTTTTATATTTTGCTGTTTAGGGGAATGCTGAAATACAGTAAATGCTGATCACTTGCCTCCTTTGCATTAATGTCCGCTGTTTCAGAAGTATCACACAGTGGGGTTATTATGCAATATGCAGCTAAAGGTATTGCTAACTGAAATCTGTGTTCTCTATCACTAAAACTAAAGTCACATTTTATTCTGGCACCAGGAGAAGATAAAAGAATTTACTTACTCTGAGTCCAAGAGCACTGTCATAATAACTTCAATTTTCCCTCCTTTGTCTGTAGCAAAGTAGTTTTCTTTCCATTCACGGTCTTTCAGAATTAACATACTTGATGAGTTTTAATTCACCTTATCTTGTGTGTACATACAATCTACCAGTTGATTTTTATAAGAATTGCATGAAAATTAATCTCCTTCCTTTCCTTTTCCCACTGCTCCCAAAAATAAATCCCAACCTTGCTGCAACACCTTCTTTCTGAAAATGCATGTGTATAAAGTACGGAGAGGTAAGCTGAAAAACAGCTGGTACCCTTGAAATAAATACTGTCCAGAAACAGTGAGACCCAAGGTACATAAAGGAAAAGCGTAACAGTACTATTAAGAATGCTCCTTTTTGGTTCACCATCTGATTTAAAAGAACAAAACAGCTACTTCAACAGGATGTAGATAACATCATCCCAAATGTCCCTTTGTAAACATTTTCCAAGGAGACAGTGATTAGGTACTTCCTTTACAGGATATCTCTTGGTCAGCAGCAAGAAGCAAGACACCACTCACCAGAAATATATATAAAGTGCATTGTTTTAACCTTTTAAAAGTGGTTTCTTAGATAAACTGTTGTGGATGTAACAGTCCCTTTGACAGTATCACAGGATGCAAGTTTGGCTTGCACAAGTGAGCTGGTTTTGGTTTGTTTGCTTATTGTCTTATTTACTTAAAATGTTTCTGTTTAGCAAATAACAGCTAAAAAGACAGTGCTCTTTTGAATTGGAAAGAAATTATACATGATTTCTATGTGGCTTGTTTCAGACAGAGCTGCTTCAAAATTTCCAAAGAGAGGTGGCAAAATGTAATTTTGCTTCTGCAGTGTTCAAGGCCAATATTAATGATTTTGCCCTTGTTATTGGCAGTGACAAAGTCAGTGGTAGAGATTGTGTGAAGAAGCAGGAGTGACAGTTCAGGTAAAGAGAAATGAGGAGTAATCACAGGACATGGGCGTGTAGGAAGCGGTGTTTCTCTGCCCTTTCTGATCTCATCCTCAGGGCAGGAATCTTTTCCAGGGGGATTTCACCCTAAAGTGCAAGATTGGACAGAGAGCGGAAAATGTAAGCGGATATGATATTCTGTATAGGGAAGTTCCATACTGCTCCCCGGCTGAGAGACTCTTTCTGGTTTGGTTTGTTGTTTGTTTTTTTTCTTTTACATCCCTTTAAAGGAAATGCTCTTTTTTCCTTCTCACCAGGTTTGGCTTGCCCCCTCTCTGTTTCTGTTAGTAAGCCTACTATGTGAGTCAGCTGGGGAAGAGAGGAAGTGAGAGGAGAGGGAAGGAAGACCATCTTCCCTCAAACCCATTCCAGCAACTCACCAGAGCTCATGGTGCTGGGGGATCTGAAGGAAGCGGAACAGGGCTAAGAGCAAAAGCAGTGACTGCAGATATTAACAGTGACTGCCTTCTGTCTTCTGTTGATATCTATACAAGGAATAACATTAAGATGGCTATTATTTAAAAGTAAAAAAATGTTTTGGGCTGAAAATGGCAATTTACAACCATATATGTGCATGAAGGGAAAGATTAATTTTTTTAGGACTCTATTTGTCTCGTTTTCAGTCTGTATAATTATGAGTTAACTTGGAGACTATTTGCTCTATTTGTACTGCAGAAGGATGGGTGGTTGATTTAAGAATTTATCTGAACAGAAGTCTTATAACATTTTTGGAGCTAGTTAGAAAAAAGCACCCATTTTTTTTCAAAGCTGTTTGCAAAAATTGTTACACACAACAGTGCTTTGTTGAATTTTTATTTCATTGACCTGTTCACTGTTTTAGGGTTATTAAGTGAACTGAACTAGTTTTAGGATTATTAAGAATGAGTTGAGAGAATACATTGTATAGATGGGTCACCAAAATACCCGCAAAACTGTGCTCAGACTCTTTATAGGAGAATACTTAACACACCTGTGTTAAGATCAGACTTCTGCTTACAGGAAGGGCATGTAAAGCCCGTTCCTCAGTTTGCTGGATTTAATAGACACTTTGCAATAAATTGTGTTGGGAACAGGATCAGGGAAATGAATACAATAAAGAAAATTTTGAGTAAGCAGAGAGATAATGGACCATCTTTTTTTTGTGGTCCATTGTGGCTAGATGTAAAATAATTACAAGGAAACAATTACTTAGACCTAAAATGATATGAGTTTTCCTGAACTCCTAAGATCTTTTCCTTTTCCCAGTTTTATACCTCCTTACCTTGCCAGCTTTAAAGCAATGTGTTTTGTTTCCTGCTTCAAGGGACAGCTCAGAATGGCAATAATGTCAAGCGCTGCTGTCAGTATTCTGTATTGATGGCCTCAATTTTAATCAGGGAGAGTAGCTATAGTGGTACTGAACAGAATGCAGATGTATACAAAAGTATACAAAATGTATAAAAAAATAATGTTCAGTACCGTATCAATATATGGTATTGATATATATTGAAATATTGATATATAATCAATAATTTTTTAAAGGTATTTAGGCATCAATTCAGCAAACACATTTAAACCTACTTTTAACACCTACAACACCTACTTTAAAACGCCAAATAGGGACAGGTAGAAAAATTCATACACTGAAAATTAATCTGGTTTAAAGAAATCATTATTTGTTTGGAGCTCCTTGAGGGGCAATATTAAGGGGTTCTTGTAAATCCCCAGCCAAAGTGCATTATTAGGTTCAGGAACTTAGTCTCTAGATATAGGTGTCTCTGTGAACACCTAACTTAGAGAACAATGCACAATTGTCTAGATACACTGAGCACTTTTAGTACTAAAATTTCTGGTAGTCAGTTTACAAGAGGGTTAAGTTAAATTGTCCAAAAGGTTTTGTAGCCTCAACTAGAATATTTTATCTGAATCGTTAGTTTGCAGCTTTTTATTTTGTCCCTTTGATCATCTTTAAAAAAGACTTAGCAGTACCGTCTTTTAACACTTCTGAAAGCTTCTGAAATCCTGTGGTATGAACATGAACAGTGAAGTCTTGTAACAACCTGAAAACAATACAGTAATGAAACTTAAGAGACTCTATTTCTGTCTGAGAAGTGGTTGTTTGGGTCCCATCTACCTGTCCTACTTTATCACTTCTTTGGAATTTTGAAAGGAAGGGTTGTTAATGTGTTTTAAGGATAACTCACAGGTTAAAAAAAAAAAACCAAACAAACGTATGATGTGATATTTCTTGGTCAAATACAGGCATGTTTGAAAATCTGAGTTTAAGCTTAGTGGTATCTATGTTTAAAAGGTCAGGAAACAAAAAGGAGGAGGGAAAAACATTGTTAATGAATTGTGTGACTAATGAGTCACAGTAACTGAACTCATATTCCTAATGCAGATTGTTTTATATTGCTTGTAAGAACATGCCGAACACTATTATTCTCGGCATCAGTTACAGAATATTATTTAAGAATTTGGACAAAAAACTTTAATGCCTGTTTCCATAATAGAAAGAAATAACAATAAAGGAATTTGTGCTTAAATGGACATGTCAGATTCCACCAATATTCAAATCTCATTTTACAAGGTGTAAACTATTTGTATTCAAACAGGAAGGTTGTTTAAGTGCTTTTGCCTAAGTCTGTGGCTGTGGCAATGACAAAATAGTTTAAACAAAATAGGTCTGTAGATCCCTCGGCTTCTTCGAAGAACAGGTGACAAAAAGTATATAGTAGCACCCTGCAGGGGTAATTGCTGATTGGGATTCAGAACCTTATACTTCTTTTAAGAGAGCTGTGGAAGAGCAATATACTGAATTTAGATGTGAAAAATCTGATGCTAACATCTTAAACAAAAGCCAGCCTTCCTCTCTCAAATATAATCCAGTAAACATATCATAAGCATGCTGTTGATTTATGCTTCCATCTTTCCTTGATTGCTTTCTCTCACAGCAGTTGTATTGCTACTGTTTGAAAGTACCACACTCTTTAAATGTGTAATTGCAGTGATTGTGCAATAAGCACACCTGTATTCTTTACTATAGCAACCAAAATAAAAACATGTAAAAAAGTCCTAGCATTTCAGCTTATCTTCTTCCATTTTATTCTTACACTGAGTGAATGTGTGTGCCACAATGGAAGTTGTGTGCTTTGGTTTGGTTGAAGGCTGCTCACATTAGTGAGGGTAGAAAACAGAATTATACTGGAACTCTTCTAATAGGGACCTGCTCAGCAGTACTCAAATTGAACATATGTACCCTCTTTCCCGCTTCCTTCACATGCTCTTGGCAGGGTATCTCACCAGCTAGGAAGAGGAGCAATGCTTGTAAAGGAGCAAGTAAGTTCCAACATGAAACAGATGCTTAAACTGTGTGTTTGAATGTTAGAGCTTGACTCATTGCCTTCCCTGAGCCTTAATGAGGTCATGTCTATACTGTTACTTTTGAGTGTACCTTGCCCAATTGTAATGCCTGAGATCAGTAACATAAATATTCTCAATTGTGAACATAGATTTACTTGTTTTCATCTCTGTTTTTTCCTTCTTCCTTTAAATACATCAGAGGGGATTTCTGCTACCACCAGTTTTACACTCTGAGGCACAGAAGAACTCTGAATGGTCTTGTGGCTGTTCATAAAGACATGATACCCGTGTATCGGAAACACCAAAAGGAGAGATCTGCATGCTATCCATGCACAAGCCATTATTATAGTTTGTTATTTGATTATGAGTAATACTGTATTTGGTTTTCTTCCTTTAAGCTCCAGTTCTTAATGCTGAATTGCTTCATGTGATTTTGTATTGTTGTTGGGTTTTTAATTAAAAAAAATGAATACAGAGGAAAACTATAAAACATAACTGATGATGTCAATGATAATCTCTTTTAAGACCGAAACTAAAGTAATGTCCATCAGATGAATTTTCTTGCTCTCAGGCCACAGTCTGGCATCTACAGTTGTTCCCCTATTTTCACATTTGTATCCTGTTACCTTTGAGAGCAATACCTTTGCATTACATTACCTTTGGGACCAACACTGTGTGTCAAATTTTGCTGCAGTTTGCCAAGTTCAAAAGTTACTACATGAACATATGTGCAGGCACCCATAGATGCTCCCCCTGGCTCCTGCCCTGTGATTGCACAAGTTTCATTTCATTAGGAAACCAGACTGAAAACAAGAGTCAAAACCAGAACCTAAAATCGTGTCTCCTAATCCAGTATGCTGTCCATGTTCTAACAAGTGAAAAAGTGGACTATTTAGTTTCCCTTGTGAGTTCTACATGTAAAAAGCAGTCTGATCCACTGCTTATCGTGCTCAAATGCAGGAAATCGCGATTCCTCTGTTTGGTGTAAGTTGTGCAATTTTGGTCAAATTGCCATCTCCCGTTTCCCCTTTTGCCTTTTTAGACACAGTCAGGCAGAAGAAAGAACTTTGTTCATGTTTTTACAGTGTTTAGCATGCTGATGCCCATGAAAGACTCTCAAAATCAATTGTGTAGCGCTAGCTGATTTTGCATAACAGCAACAGAAACAACATCTGAGGACTGCAGTCACTGATACACCAGAATATAGAGCTGTTCACAGCTGACATTTTAAAATCTTCCTGCAGATTAGAGGATGTTTGTTTATCCACTCTGTGAAGAGTTTGAAAGTAATACATCTTTTTGTGGATCATTTCAACACAGAAAAAAAGTTAATTATTCCTATGAAAAACTAATCCAAAATACTAGTTTCTTCTCCTCTTAAGCACTTTTCTTAAGGATTCCTCTCTTAAGCACACACTTCTTTGGCTATTCAGAAAATGCAAGGGTCCTAAGAGTGAATTTCAGTCTTTTTTACTGTTTCTCCTTTTTCTAAATTGAGAATGAAAACTGCATTGAGAAATTCTGCCTAGTTTTGATGTTGCTGATGGTGCAAGCGCTGGTAACTGTAGCAGAATTTTTAAAGCAGAGCTAGGAAAGCCTGGCTCGCTCAGTACCTTACTGTAAACAGACCAAGGGAGGGTTTTACAATAAGTTAGCAAGCACCACGCCCTGGATTCAGTTACATCAGAAAGAGCGACAGGCTTTCATTCACCCTGCCTCTCTGATGCTGTTTACCTCTGCCTTTCTTTCAGCGCAGACTAAAATAATAGATTTGTGCCTCGAGTTTAATGTTAATAAATAGGGGCTCTGAAGTGTTAAAAAGCCATCCTTGGTTTAACCATAACTGTTGTTGTCCCAGTTTGTGTGAAAGATGCAGGCTGTGCTTTGGTCCAATATAAGTGATCCTGCAAATCCTGTGCAAATTATGAGGAACAGTCATTGAAACTTGTGTTTAGTTTGGATTAGATGTCCATCATTCTCAGTTTATGTTAAATCACTAACAAGCCTTATGTTGACAAAGCCACCCCTTTCCTCCGGTTACATTTAGGTCTCTTTCTTACGTACAGTGTGTTTACAAGGGCCTATTTCTCTTTTATGCACTATACTAGGAATTTCCAGTGTTCTGAAACTTCTGATTAATTTTCCTACCTCATTGATAACTAATCAGAATTTGATTCTGGAATTCCATAAAAGGAATTTTAAGAAAAAACCACTTTGACAGCAAGATATGCCTAGTATACACGGTATCGATTAACAGCCAAGTACTAAAAAAAACCCTTTAAGTTGGCATAAACAGATGATTTATGCAATTTAGCTTGAGACACAGTAGCAATGAACAGTTAAGCAGAAAAATAGGAGGTGGAATAGTAAGAAGCAAATATATTGCCTGTGCTTGGAATGTGAGAATCCTAGAATGAATCAGTGCTCTTTCTTTTCAATCTTGTACCTTGCACCTGTATAAACACATCGAGTATTTCAAGCAAGGCTCAAAAATTTCTTCTTGAAATTTTTTTTTTAAAATAAAAAAGTCTCCTTTTTATTTAAGCAAACATTTCCATCATGTATTGTTGTAGACTATAATAGGCTATTTTGTACTTAGATCTCTGCTTCAGAAAGAATCCCTGAAAGTTGGGATACAACCTTGTGTATGCAATACTGCCATGAAACAGGACCTTTTCAGATCCCCCAGGTGGAAAGAAATCTTGCTTTGGGGATTAATTCCATTTCCAGTTATTTTTCCGAATGCCTTGTGGTGATCTTTGAAGCAGCACATTGTGCAAACCCTGTACAGTAACTACAGAGCACTGTTTTAAAAACACGGGTAAGTTCTCTGAGCATCGAAGATCAGACCTGAAAAATCAGGAAACTGGTGTAAGGGAGGGCATGTAAAATACAGTACATGGATGTTTACTATAGCTAAGATACATGACGCTTGTACTCACACAGCTGTAGGTGGAGCAGAGAAGTCTTTTTTTCAGGTATAGGACAGGATAAGAGAGATATAAATGAAGTTGCTGTGTAAAAAGCTTCAGATGACGAATAAGGGAAATAACTTGAGAACATAGAAAATGTTACTTAACATTGTTTTGAAATTAAATAGCACAGATATTTATCCTTTCTTATCAGCACAATTATGAACAGATTTAATTTTCCAAGCATTGCACATTTATAAAATCTAGCTTGTAATTTACTGATTCTACAACTCATTAAACATTCATTATTAGACTTACTACATCTCTTAAAATGACTCATTCATTTGTATGTA
Organism: Heliornis fulica; assembly: GCA_013399135.1. Lineage (NCBI taxonomy): Eukaryota > Metazoa > Chordata > Aves > Gruiformes > Heliornithidae > Heliornis > Heliornis fulica. The sequence continues at coordinate 190,628 of VXBZ01012398.1, forward strand.
GAATTTCAACAATGTCCTGGTTGCTAGGGTACTTGCGATTGCTCTGACATACAAAGTATCTGTTGGAAATAGATTTGTTTTAAAAACTATACAATGAACAAATCTGTAGGGTTTTTTTATTGTAGAAATATTTCTGCTGGTATCTAATTACGCAAAACAGCATGATATTTTATGTCTTCAAATATATATTGTTGCATTGTATGCAATCCCTAACTGATATATATGACTTTTTTTTTTTCCATTTCAGTAAACAACTTTTTGTTTCTGCCATGTGTGTGTGAAACAATAGTTTCCTGGGTGATTTTCCTTGACTTATTTTTTTCCTCACTGGCCCACCTGTCAACTTTGTTGCTTGCGGGTTTTTTTTATCATTCTTTCAAGGTTCTCTGAGCTTTTTCTGAGGACCAGTAGGAAAAATATTACCTCAAATGTGCATATGGCATTTGACATACACTTCTATACCTTCATCTTAGAACTATGGGCTTGATTACACACATGGTTCTGTGTTTGTCCCTTCATGAGATGTTCTCTTGCAGAGACTGGGGAGATTTGCAGGTGCTATCTCTCCTCCATTGATCCAAACTTCTTCAAAATTTATGCTCATGGGTAGGGTGATACAGTCCAAACCTTAAGACCACAGCTGTCTCTGCCACACTGGTATTTCATTTAAAATTGTCCCCCAAGAAAACTATGGTAGAAGAATACTAAACCTGCAAAATGATGGTGTCGGCATATGAGGAGACAAGAATTCATGCTGCCTATAAAAAACAGGTGAGTTAAGTAAGATTCCTTTCTTGTTTCATTGTAAAATAGAAACAACCAGAAAGCACATTCACCTTACATAATTACAAAAGACTTTTTTGGTTTTAACTCAAAATAGTTTTTTCTTATTTTGGTTTCACAAAAAGTACTTCTCTGTGAGTCATTAAGAATTTTATTAATTTATTCCATGTAACATTTGGGTCTACTTGTAATTTAGCTCAGTAAGGAAACAGAGCATATTTCTTTCAAAACTAAATTAAAAATATGTATTCATTTATGAAATGAAAACTTTTGCCTTAGTAATAGCAAATAAATTAAAATTTAATGCTCCATACCTCTAGGTAAATCTTTATCTAAACAAGAACATACAATTTCTGGAGGACTCCTGCCAAATGACTGTGCGTTCAGTGTACATGATAATCAATGCTCGCTAATTATTGAAAGCACTATATTGTGAGGAAGGAAGCTTGCTAAAAGGAGGATCAGAAGTGGCACTGAAAGGGAAAGTGCTGTTGTGAGAGTATGATTATGCGAGCTCCTCAAGGGACAGTCTTTAAATAGTTCTTGTTTAATAATTTCTTTAATAAGCTTATTATGGGGATACAAGTGTGACACCTGAGTAAGCCAGTAGCAAAAAATAAGTCTGTCATTAACACAGAAGGCAACTGCAACATCCAGGAACACCTGGGTAATGGTAAGGACCAGAAATAGATACAAGGAATGAAATTTAGCAGTATGAAGTACAAGTAATTTTTGGGACTAATACTGAGAGTTTCTGTTAATTTATGAGCTTACTGACTGGAACCAGCCGTGTTAGGGACAATTGTAGTGAGGGCTTGATCATAGAGTGATTTACGAGTCACCCGCGCAATATGACTGTGGAAGAGGCAAGTGTTCGATAACGTTGTTTACAGGAGTGTTGGAAAGCAGTTGTGTTATTTGGTGTTTGGGAACACTCTCTCACCTGCAATAGTTCTTGGTCTCCAAGTTCAAGAAAGATGAATTCAGAGTGAAACAAGTGTTATGGAAAGATGACCTCAGTTTCTCTGCTGTATTCCAAGTTGTCGTAAAATCTTTCTTCGTTTAGTTGAATATAATGAAATTTCATTCTAAAGGAAAACAACAGCACAAAAGCAGATGGAAACTTCCCATGAAAAAATTCAGATAGAGCATTAGATGTTTCTGGCAAAATGGCTGGTAAAATCCAGACATGGATTGGTTATGGCTTCTCCTATTAGGGGCAAGTAATTCAATAACCCTTGAAACCAATTTGAAGCATTTAGGAAAAGGATTAGATTATGTGGTTGGCTGCAATTGCGGGAAATTAGATTTAGTGACCCATGACATAAGTTATTTCTCATAGTTGTATGGCCCTGTGAACAGGTTGCTATTTTCTGCAGTATACTTCTCCATTAATTATTTGCAGTTTATTGCATTCTGCACTGAGTATAGAATAATTAGCTTCCATTTTACAATTTCTGTAGTTATAACTTAAATCATTTTAATAAAGATTGAAAGAAAAACTGATTATGTTGTATATATGGAATACCAAAGTACCAAGAGTAAAACTCAAACAGTTAAATCATGGAATATTGAGTGTCCTAAGATATCTATAATCTGGTTCTCCAAGTATTTAGAAATGTATATTCAAATCATACTTACCACTAACTTTTGGTGAGGAAACTCAGCTCTGCTGCAAGTTAGAACACTGGTGTTTTCTTTTTCCTGTGCCTTCAGTGATATCTAGATTGATAAACAGTATGGAAGAGGCAATTTAATTTAAAAATCTCCATTATGTTCTTTTCTCCTGATTTGTCACTAAAAAGTAGAGATGTTTATCCAAAAAATGTTTTACTTCATGACTGTGAAGGGTTGAAACTGAAACGGTGCTGATATGCAGCTTATGAAAAGGAAAGATATCCTTTGGGGATATCTTAATGTGGTTGAATTAGATCATTTGTTCACTGCTCTATCAGTCACTGTTATTGTCCCTGAGCTCCCTGAGTTCCACATCTCTGCCACCCCCTGCTCCCTCCCAACGCACCCTGGGTTCTAATTCCACTATACAGGGCTAATTACAGTGGTAATGCCAGCCTAGGGCATCGTCTCACCCACGCCTGGACAGTCAGTCATTACTGCAGTTCATGTTCCCTGCCTTGTACCAGTGCAGCCGACTGTGGGAAGATGTTCTTAACCAAGTCAGCCAATCCACCTTGTGTGTTCATATTTTTCTTCCTTTCTAACATGAACCAGTGAAGTCTGACAGTTCATGGAATCACTTATGATTCCATGTTGCTCTGGCTTAACCTAGAAGGAGGAGATGCGCTACCGTATGGGTTGGGGAATGATCAACCTGAACAGCTCCCCGTCCACAGTATCACATAACTCTGGGTACATCTGAGTTGAACACTAGATGAATGACCAAAGCTTGGGTAGACAAAGGAGTTCAACTGTCAATTGCTGTTTGGTAAAAGTAGTCATTACAAAATTATCAGATGAAACAAGTTGTAATCAGGGCAGGAGGATCCAGACCATCACTGTGGTGAATTTAACAAACCATTAAAAGATTGGCTATATCCACTAGTACCATGCATTGGGTGATCCTATTATTTAATCTTCTCCGTCTACAGAAGTCCAGAATGTAATTTAACATGGACAATATGATGTATTTTCTCTTGATTTACCCTCAGAGATGGTTCCACTGCAGGAGCTGAAATCTACGGAAATACCCAACTAATGGCAAACAGTGGCATAAAGAATTTCATCCCAAATAGTTGCAGTTTGCTAGTTAGAAACAAGAAAAAGTAATTTCTTATTATGGAAAAATATAAGTGTTATAACACTTACAAAATGTTAACTCTGTAAGCATTGCACTGACTGCCCTACTTAAGTAAAAAAGAAGGTGGGAATGTTGTTTTTAAGCTGTGGTTTTACTTTGTCCTTACATGCTCTGCTTTGATTTTTACACAGCTTGTTCGAGCGCTTCTAAAAGCTGCGATACGATAGGTGTTTTTAAAGCTCTCTTCTGGGAACTCTTTATGCCTGTCAGGTAGTGATTTTGCAAAATCTGACAGAAGAGAGAACATTAATCTCATCACCAGATACTAGTTTCTTCTTTAACTTTCTTTCTCAGTCATGTGCAATTAGTTTCTATTTAGTCAGAATTCCTGAACAGTCAGACCTGAACTTTTCTCACACTATAAGGTGCTGCAGGTTGCACAGGTTCATTTAAGAAGTGTTTTCTGTCAGATGTTTACTGATGTCTCATATTTAAGCCAGAATTTGTTTGTTCATGAACTTCATGTTACAGAATGATATCAATCTTACCTGATGTATTCTTTAACCAAGGGGGTCATTCTGCTTTTGATACAATTCCTTTCAAAGAGAAGGTAAAATCTGGAAAGTTTAGCAGATAAGTTAATTATAGTAAAGTGATTCTCTTCCTTTGTGCATATGCTTCTTGTGTATTTTGCAAAGCAAGTGCCCATGTTTTCATTTTGTGTAGTATTGAGCAGCCAGTGATAAGTTGAAGGATAGCCCTTCAGGTTATTTCAATTAAGGAATGATTGCTTAAAGATAAATCTGTGTTGCAATTTTTTTTATTTTGTCTATTCAAATTTTGCTCACCAACTTACTTGCTAACTCAACTGTGGTCTTATTTTGACTCTGAAAAAGTCACATTTGACAGACAGATTTCAAATGAGATAATTAACTGAATTCACCAAACTTGAATGTGAATGCTACATGCTACAGCACTGCAACATTTATAGCTGAGGTTTATGCTTTAGAATGCACTTTTATCTAATTTGAAAATAGGGGAAAGTAACAAAAATTAAAATAAAAACCAAACAGATATGCAATATCCAAACCACCTATATTTCAAATAGAAAATTAATGGGATGAAAACGTAACTCCTTTTCCTCTCATTCTAGAAAGAAATGCAGACAAGACTCCCTGTGAAGTAAGCACTTATCCAGTAAAAGAAGTGTCATGGAGAATTTGCATTTCTTAATTTGCATTTCTTTAACAGACTCCATCTTTCTACTTGTATGGCATGTAACACTTGACAAATAAGACTAGACATTTTTTACAGAAATTCTACAATTGATAACTGTATTTAACTTGTTAAGCAAATTAGTTGAGGGAGAGGAGGGAGTAAAGTTCAGCCCTACATGCACTACTGAGTGGAGAAGACAAAACCACATTTCTTATGGAAAAGTTCCCAGGCATTGGTTTAAACTAACGCAGAGTTTATCCTATTAGAAATATTGCTTTGATTTAACTTCTCCTCTTTCTCTCCCTTATTCTCTCTCTCCTCTCATAGTAGTGATTTATTTGCTGTCTTTTAAGAAGCCACAAATTTGTCCCTTGTTACATAAACAACTAAATTAACAATGTGCTTTAAGGAACAGATGGAAACAATATCACAGTGGAGGAGGTGGATGGAACTACATGGCCTTTCTGTTGAGGTGGTAGGTATACCAGGGGTGCTTTATGGGAGACTACAGCCTTCTTACCTGAAGTGTATGCCTAAACAGTTCTGTACTTCATAATTTCCATTATTCACATATTACTTTAAACTTAGCCCCCTAAGCATGTAACTCTTATAATTTTAAAATTCACTTTAAAAAATCATCCTTAAACTCTAGCCTATTGTCTATTGTAATCATCTGTATTCTGATTTCCACCCCAATATATACACAAGCACTCAAATGACAAACCAGGGATGCAGACCTCTGCCTTGCCCTTGGGTGAATACAATAACCGATTAGGTTCATCTCTTGCCGAGTGCACAAGATAAAGCACAGGTCTGAATATTGCTTTTCTACAGGATGTCAAAAACTAAAACAGAGCAGGCTACTAGATGATACATCCTCCTATTTTGATCTATTTTCACTGTCATGAGAAAAAATGAATGTATATACTTGTCAGAGAAAAAAGCTCTTTTTGCAAGAGCCTAAGTTGCCTTGCGTTCAATATTTAATTACATATTCAAGAGACAATCTCCACTATATACTTTTCAGCAGCAGTGCAAAAGAGTAATGATCTGGAAGAAGCAATTTTCAGAGATTACTGCAGATAAGAACATCGTTTCAGATGTTATCAGCAGTGCTTCTGAGCTTTGTAATAGTTGATTAAAGAAAAAGCTATGTCTCTCTGAAATGACCCAGAGAAGAATACATATCTTTAGGCTCTGAAGAGATCTTAAATAGATGTTCCCTTTACAGCCTGAGTATCTGTTGGAACTAAAATAGAGAGAGAGGGAAAGGACAAAAAGATCTATAAGATAACATCAAAGGCCATTAGGGAAAGAGCTTTTAAAAAGGAGACAGCAGCATATGGCAAAATGATCAGGAACTGCTATATAGAGAATAGTATTAATATGTTAAATGGGACTGACTACATCCTGGAATTAGTAGAACGTAGAAAATGTATAAAACTTGCCTGTGAGGTGTTTCCTCTTTACCTAAAAGCCGGTTTTTAAAAGGTTTAGCAAAGGACAAGCATTAATTACTTATCTGAAATAATTTATAGATTTATTGTTCACATTTTGCATACAGCTAATGTCTGGTTGCTCCAAAATGAAAACAATATAGATAAAAAGAGTTCAGCAGGTCCATCATTTTAATATGTTTGAAGAAAACCACCAGAACCTCCATGTGGCTTAGTAAGTAAATAAGAAAGCATTTTAATTAAATGGAAACATTAGTTGTCAAAAGAATGACCCCGTTAATGAAGTCACTTTACATTTAATAACTCAGACCATTTAACAGTGAAGTTAAGTGACATTTTTTTTCTTAAAGTTATTACTAAATAATATTCTCCAGTGAACCTGGTAAAATCTTTCAATATATATATTTCTACTTTATGCTAAAAATGGCCTTGCTGAGAACATACTCCCTACATGGCAAATTTCTTGGTATTTAAAAGTTCAAAATGGCCTAAAATGCTGTCATTCTGTACCTAGATCCAAACTCCTTGAAATTGTAATGTTGGTTGGAATTTGAGGTGCACATCCTTCATTTTCAACGTGCTTTTTCTAGCAAGCAAGCAAGCGCACAACTTTATCCAGTCATCCGGTATCACAGTATAGTAAGAGAGAATTCAGCATGGCAGTTCCTCTTAACTGAAACAATTTTAGTGTGATCCGAAGGGTAAAGAGACAAGCACATTTCGAAAGGATGTAAAGGGTGCATTATGCTTTTCATTACTATAGGCTCCTCAGAGAACTCAATTACAAAGAAATTCTAATCAGCCATGTAACGTTTTAAATATAGCATGCCATAATTCATTGGGTTTTGATTGGTTCTTATTCTATACTACAAACTTGATGTGTTAAAAATAGGCTAATGCGTACAATTAATTGCATTAGTAATTGAGGAATAAATACAAGTACTGGTCTCACTGTATAATCTATAGTAAGTCTGATTGTAAATCAGGATAACAACTCAAAAGTTATTAGATACTATCAATTACTGCTAGAAAAAATGTTTTTAAAATTGACTGACTTTTAAAAAATTATTCCTAGACATTGCCACACTTTATTTGTGTATATTTTTATTATCCATATTTCACAAAAAAAATGAGTGTAGAAAGAAAAGACAATGCACAATGTTAGAGTGTAGAAAAACAAGTAAAAAGTAAGTTCCTAATTTATTTTTCTCAGTTCTTATTTTTGTTTTGAATTGCTGTTTAATTCTGCTTGGTGTATTTGCCAGAGGACCTATAATGCCCATTCTGATGAAAGAAAAATGTTATTTGCAGAAGTAATTTGAATGCAGCTAGGGATGAGTTCGACACCACTGAGGAGTCAGCAAGACTTGGTGCTTTTTGTTGGCTTTTTTTTTTTTCTCTGAAAACAGTTTTTTCTGAGAAACTACCTGACTGAATCCTGACAATTTTTTCATTTATATTTCAAGAGATATTTCTGTTTATATCACCTTATGCTAAGTTTATGGTATATCTCCCTGGAGCAATATATCCTATGCCAATGTTTCTTTATCCAAACTTGGCTGATTCATGATATATGGCATAATATGCTTTAGCCTTTCTGTTTAAGACAGAAACAGCTAGAATGTTGTTGTCATAACTTGTATTAACTATTTAAATGTTAAAAGAGTATGAAGACCTTGCTAGTCACCCCAGGTTCTAATGTACATATATGCTTCTCTGCTGAGTGTTCTGTAGCATATCCGTGTATGCTGTGTCACACAGTAATGTGGCATCATTGGGGTGGTTCACATGCCCATTTTATGAGACAATACTGAAAGAAACAGAGAGAACGTGCTGAGGTTAGCTTCCCATTTTAACTCCAGTTTTGAATGTGAAGATTTGTGAAGGAAAAGTGTAGTGACATTCTTTGGTTCTCTGCTGAGATATCCGGAAATCCAGTGCTATGGACTGTTCAGGAAGCAGATGTGCAGCTTTGCATCCATTAAGGGCATGCCAAGTAAAGGATTGGTAGTGCATTTCCAATGATAGAGGAGTTATAATGATATAGTCAGACAGTCAAGTTAATCAGAATGCCTGCCCATTGGTCACTGCACAGTTCTCTCATACACAAAGTGATAGATGAAACCAGACAGCCTAAATGTCTACAAAATACTTTTGGGGAAACGACAAGGAGAAAGAATTGCTAAACAATCAGGAAAAGATATCTTTACTAGCCTAGCTAACTAAGAAGTCCAAGTAAAGTAACAAGAGTTAGGAAAGTACAATAACATCAAAACTGAAGCTCTGTAGAAGCAACCCACCCTTTATCCTCAGTACAATGCACGAGGGATGAAGAAATGCTTAAAAGCTTTCCAAGCTCTCACACAGCAAGAATGATCCCTTGGCTAAAACTGGGGTTGAACTGTGTTGACGCAGAATCATTAACTTTCAGCTGAAAGAGAGGTGACTTTTCTTCTCAGTTAAGAGTTTGCAGAACAAGAGCTCTCATACTGTAAATTTCTCAGGTGTGACCAAAAATGAATGTATTTCTGAAGGTAGTTTCTAATACTCTGACAACACTGGGTAGCATTGTGCAACATTATAAAGTAATAGAAAATGTATATTAAAGTTTACCATCTTTTGCTCTTCCAGTCCCCAGATTGTAAAAATACTTGTGTAGCAGTTTTAGCTCCTGAGCACGCAGATGGTCATGATGCTACCTCTCAAAGGAAGCTTACACATCTTTGTGTATAATTAGCTCCACTGTGAAGAAGACCTGAGAAGGAAAAGGCTTGGTTATCTTGTTAAACTTGTGGTCCACCAGAGTGGGGGTTAGAGAGGTAGAAGAGAGGGTTTTGCACTTAGTCATAAGTGGTACAGGAGGCAACTAAAATCATTAGTATAGACTGGCTTGTTTGTGGGATTCCATTACCAGCAGAGAAGGATAGATTCATGACCTGAAAGTGGTTTCAGAGAAATGCTGCAGGGTGGAAATTCCATTTTCTCCTGAGCCCTGGACCAAGGGGGTTGTTTCCCATTGGGGAACAAGAAAGAATAAGAAAAATTAATTTCTGCTCAGTGAAACAACACCTGTGCATCTAGATGACACTACCTGTCACAGAGGTGTATGACATTCCTGATGATAGGAGTGAAATTCTGTTTTCTTTTCTGTTATTTGTTATCTTTTAGTACCGCACAGGTAAATTTCGGCATAAAATGCTATTGCAGAGGCACATAAGCAAGTTCAGTATTAAACACTTACCTATATTTAAGGAAATAAGTTGAGTTAGTATCTAGATAATTAAAAAAACAAAGTAGAATTAAAATTAGATTACTTACCTCTCTTTTACTGTTATCTCTGTGGTTTTGTCTCATGCAATTTTAATATTTGTTTATCTTCTGTTGTGTAACATGCAATATAATTGATAGGACCCAAAACAAAGGGAAGTAACAATTTAAGTTGTAAGCTGTTTTTAATAGGATGCTATTTCTTGGGAAACAGGGCTCAAAAATCTTTTCATTAAAGAAGGAGGAAAGAATACTAATAAACTAGACTGCTGGTCCCATAGCACTAAGAAACATTAGGTGCTTTGTTTGCATTATTTGACTACCTACAAAATTAGTAATTCTAAGAGTATATAAAGCTACATCTCCACCTCTCTATAGAAAACATCTCCAGTTCATCACAAGTACACATTTAATGACTTGCACAAAAATTATTATTTCTATTAATTATGATACCATACAGGTATTTAATTGATTTGATAAAACATAATGGCTAACTTCCCATAAAATAGCAAAATGTTTGAAATGCTCTGCATTCTTTTCATAAGGTCCTCAGGGCACGTGTTTACCTTACTCATGTCTGTATAGATTTTGTTTAGGAAAATGAAGCAGAATTATTGCCACTCTCAAGTTTAGGCCCCCAATTTGACAGAATGACAGAATGAAAGAACTTCTATGGGTCTTTTCAGATCATCCATGTCAGAAATCAAACTTCTGCCTCATTTTAACTAGTCTCAATCACTTTACAGGAGATTCCTATTTTTCCCCATTAATACATACAATTTAGGAAACCTGCTCGCCTGTATAGAAACATAATGTAGCTGCATATAAATTGGACATTACTAAAATTTCTTTCTACAAGACCAAGGAAGTATAGGTATGCACTTCCTAGGCATGAAATAATAAAAGCCACTGCATCATCTTTTCTTTGCTGTATTTATTTGCAATTGAACCTATTCTTGCACATTCTCTTACTGCTCTCCTCCATAATGATGTTTAAGATGGCTGAGAATCTAAACACATTATTTGTCCTTTTAAAGTCCAACATGACATTAATGATTCACTTTTCTACATAAAACCTTCCCTGCCCTGCACTGCCTTCCCCCCCCCCCCCCCTNCCTTTTATAGGCAGCCGTGAAATTTCTTTTGTTAAGTGATAAGGTGACATCCTAAAGCCAGTGAGGTTATTTACACCATTACTCCTGTTAGGAGGCTATTTTGGAACCTCAGTTTCCTGCTGGTTGGACATTTTCTTCTCATTTACAATCTAAATGCTTCCATTCCACACATCTGGTTGCTTCTTTACCATCATTAGCCTTAATCTAAATAATATCTTACTTTCTCTCTGATGAGTTTCTCAAACTAATGCCTTTCTAGACAAATAAATTTGTTCTTTTTCCACTTGAGCCATTTTAGTCTCTCCTTGCAATATGTCATCTCCATTACTTCCATCATCCTAGGAGCTCTTTGGATCATCCCCTCAGAAAAGTATAAATAATGGTAGCAAGATTCAAAGGATAAGAAGGGAAACAAGGCTTTTTTAGACAAGGCTGTCTATAAAAAAACCCACAAACAACAAAATATTTACATCAGTCTTGATGCCAACCCTTAGTTTAGTAGAGGGATGGATTTTCACAAGAGTGGCACAGGTAATTTGTGGCGTGGTTTGATCTTCTAGGAGGAAAGCTGCTGTACCAAAAGTATGTAAGGAATTTACTTGCTGTAGTGAAACCTCAATGACAAGAAAGCATTTGCAAAAATGCTTATCGTACAAGGTGCAGATTTTACATCACTTGACAGAGAACTCCATCCAAGAGTTATATTTTTCTAGGCCAATGGGAACTATACTGAAGTTCTGCTCCTACCTCATTAGTATAAACCAATTTGACTTTACTGATAGCAGGCCTCTAATGTTGATGGATGTGAACAACCATATTAGTTCAACAGCAGGAGTTATGTAGGGATCAAAAGGTGTGATATAACATCTACTAAATCGTGGTTGTACAATATTAAAGCCTACAGTTATTTTCTTGAGATTTTATGAGTTCTGTTTAGCTTAAATTGAAGTGTTTACTTATGTCCATGTATAAAAATGTATGTTTCTATAAATTTAAAGACATTTAGACAGTATTTTATTTTGTCTTTGACCACTGAGAACACTACAAAGCCTGAAGGATTTTAATGGAGTTGCTGTTGATTTACACACTACTTAGGCTCATAATCAACAAAAGCCAGGAAAAACAAGAGAGTGCTGATAACAGTGAACGAGAAGCATTTTCATATCCACATCCACAAGTTTTGAAAATCTTTAAATGGATGAAAGCAGAATGTTTAAAACCTTAAATATGCATCTAAACTTTGTTTTCAAAAGCACCAGTCACTCGATATTTCAGTTTTCTCTGCGCTTGACTGGCAAATCCAGGTCTCTGGGGGTGCCCACTAGCAACCACACCAGTTATTCTTCATGCTGACTATTGCTGTGCATAAGGTCATAGATACTTTGAGATAATTTGTCCAAATGGCATTTATATTCAAACAGCTTGTTACGTCCCTTCTTTTAATTTTTATACACTATTCCAGCCAACTTTATGAAATCTGTTTAACTTAGGGGCCCATGTCTTAGTGGTAGAAGCTAAACTGTGCTAATTGTCGGTGAGGTCACTACCAGCACCCCTTTTTTTTTCCTCTCCTGTGCTTCCCTTGCCTTTGTACCCTGTTCTCAGCTGGCCATGTCATGCTGATAGAGCCCCCCCTGCCCCATGAAGCAGTAGTGTCCCTCCATCACAGACTGTGTTTCAGAGGTGCAGCAAGTGTTGTGCAGCTGGGTGGGAAGCTGGGACCAACAAGCTGTGGAGCTACTTCAACTTGGCTTGCTCTGCTCAAGGCCAAAGCATGTAGGTTTCAAACACGTGGTGGGGAGAAGACAGGGGCAGCATGGCAGAGCCATGTGACTGACTTCATACCCTGACATGGAACAAAATTCTTGGGGACTAGATGAAGAGACCTATAATGTGGACAGGTAGAAAGTCTGGTTTAAGGGCATCCCATCGTGTTTCAGAAATGAAATGCTCATCAACATCATACAGGCCTAGAAGCACTGCACATGGTATCACCAAAATACTTTTAGAAGATGAATACCTAAGGTAACCTGTTTTCTGAAAATATATTTCTAAGGTCTAAACTATTTTCATTAATTGATTGTAATCATTTTGATTACAGAAAAACTTGAGTTTAAATATTAAATACACTGAACATTTGACTTTGAAAAATTACTAGAAAGCTAGAAGTCATTGTTGCCATATAATAAATAAATATAAAATACCAATTAATATTTTAAAAACCCTACAAACCTGATCTAAGTGCCACAAGTTACCTGATGCTCTTTTCACATTGTTCTTTTCATGTCGTGCATGTAACAGATATTATCTTGGTACTCTGCATTTGGCTCTTGGTAACTGACTTGAAGAGAGTGGGAAGGAATTTAATTTTTTTTCAAAAAAGCGGCAGGTGGAAAGTGACTTGGTAAAGATGACAGTTGACTGAAAAAAAAAACCCAAAACAGCTGCCTACTCTTTACCCAAATATGTGCGCTTTGGAGCAGCTGAAACTGCACATGTTGACTGCAGCTTGCTCTGCTACATGCTCTATCATCACACCCAGCAGCATTACCAGCATGCTTCGACCAGAATATCATCTTCACAAGACATGCAGAAGATTTACAAGCTGCTCTGCATCAGATATGATTCGATGCAGTAACTGCTGAAAGTGTCAGACCTCTCAAAATGTACCTTTTGTTCTGCAATTCGCTTATGGTTTCTCAAGCAGGAAATCAGCTTCAGGGCTGGTGGTTTTTCTGCAGCTAACATAACCAGGGAGGAATTGTTTGATCTCTGCAGGTTTTTAAACGGATAGTTTTGTACAGAGTCAATGGAGAGAGTTAAGTATCTCTGTAGCTGCCTGAAAATACCTAATAAAGCAATAAACAGATGTAGAAATTACTGAAATTATAATTTCTTCCCATTCCAGGTTTTTTATTCTACATTTAGCTGTCCTGAAGGCTTATATATTTGTGACGTGTTGAAACTAAATGGAAGAAAAAACATGCTTATGCAATAATAATATGCTAATATTTTTGTTTCCTCTAAAACATGAACATGGGGAGTTTCATTTGTTTGAGGATTAGGTGATGTAGGTTATTTAAAGAAGTGTCTGACTGGAAAGGAAAAACTATGGCATTTCAAAAGAAGACACTGGAACTGGTGGATGCCAGCCTTCCATTGGAGGCCAAATTTCCTCCAAAACCAGATGAAATTCATAGTTTGTTTATCTTGGAAATGTCTCATTTCATTTTTCCTTTCTTCTGAAAAAATGTTACAAATACCACAATCTGAAAAGTGCAAAGTTTCTTTATTTTGCTCTGTTCTTTTGTATTTTATTTTCAAAAGAAACATGGATTTATTATAAACATGTACTCGATAGAATACAGTACTCACAAGATATTGTGTCAATTTAAGAGTAAATTAAAATTGTGGGAATTAAAATAGTGTGGGAAGATAGGATGACATGTAGAATTTTCACCTTGACAGCCCTTCACTGGAGGTGGCACAGCAAAAGATCTTGACACATCTTGACACCAGCATGAATGCCTTCAAGTGGAAGGCAGGTAATTTTTTTTCAGATGCAGTAAGAATCTAAACTCATCAGTAGTCACGAGACAAAAAAAAAGCAGAACTTCTGCATTTCCTACACGAGCGCTGATCTTATGTGTATTTTTAGGAGCAAAAGTGAGTAACTTTTTTTTTTTAATTAAAATAACATGTAAATAGCATATGTGCAAAAATAGCTTTGTTTACATAGTTAGAACTAGTTTGCTTAGTAAAGCTGTGGAAATGATCTGATATGGCAATTTGTAAAATTGAGATATTTGGAAATGCCACATTAGAAACAATGCAAAATTCCAGAGATCACAAAGAAGAGAGGAAATATTGAGTATACAGCAGTTGGTTATTATCTGCCTCTTTCATTAACTATCTGAGGAAATTTTTCTGTTCATTTATTTCTGAGTTGCTGCTCTCTCCTAAGTTCTCTCTCTCAATGTATTTAGTCTCTTACAATACTCTTGTGTTTTATTCTGAAATAATTGAAAACAATAGATGAGCAGGCACTTAATTATAATCCTGTAAAATAAAGTTTTACCAAATGAAATTCTAACTTTATTTTAATAGGATTGCCAACTACTTTAACATTAAATACTGTCAGCTTTTGTTTATCTAAGATGATGAGGAATAAGATAATAACACAGTTAAAACATACACAGTGCAACACTTCGGTAACAAAGCTAGAACATATGACAAGATCTAATAAAGAATTGAACATGAGCATTGAACAACACTCAGCTGTGAAGTGCACATAGTTTGAAAATCTTGCAAGCTCACGCAGTGAGCACACATACATACGTGTCACTGAGGGAATCTGCAGAGCCATGGTCATGCGGTGCCACTCCCCAAGCCTGGGTCACATCTGACCACACCAGACATACCTAGACTGCAGAGATCCAGTTCCTGTAGTCACACACGGAAACCTGACCTGAGACACTCTGTACTCTCAATGTGCTGAGTCTGGAATGGACTCACAAAAACCATAACGGTATCCATACGTGTAAGAGGTTTCAGGACTGTGGTTTTGTAGATAACAAGACTGTATCTAACTACATTCACAGATAACCCTTATGGCAGCAAGATGTCAGTGCTGTTTCTAGAAGTAACTGTAATGAAAGTAGGAGCAATAAATGTGACCTTACTACTGCCACCTACAATAAATCTGCATGTTTGTGTCTAGTTTTCTAACACGTTTGTGAGTAGACTGTTCCAGTTCCGAAAATGGGTAATAAAGAAGTCATACTGTGATCTGCTAAAATAGGCACTATTGGATAAATTTGGGTCTGTTTGTCTCTTTTCTCCTGAAAAGACCTGACTTGTGAGATGCTCTTGGTGCATTGGCTAAACCATTTGCATAAGTATGCTCCCCTTACTGATGTGCTCTCCAGCATAAGCTGATCTGAATAGCCATTAGAAATCTTTGTATTTATTACAAAGGTAGGCTATATAGGAGGACTGTCCATCTAAGTCACATGGTGCCACTGTTTCTGCCCAGTAGAATTATTGATGCTTTATGAAAAAAAAAAAAAAAAAAAAAAAAGAGGCTACATAGGTCAGTGGGACTGAATTTCAAGGGACTTGGATTCTTTATTCAGCTTAGCCACTGACTTTCCTAGGCAGCCATATCATCACTCTGTGCCTCTTCTACCTAATATTACGTGCTGCCTGGTTTATTTAGACTCCAAGCTTCTCCTAATGAGTCATGTTTCTTACTGGATTTATGTAGCATCAAGCATAGGGAGGCTAAAATGCTATCCAAGTCCAGCAGATTCATCTGTAATCTAGATGTATAAAAAGAAAGGGAAAGGGAAAAAAAGAAGTAACACAAAGAACAGTGATTATTCTTGTTCATATACACTTACTTTTTCTACTGAGGGGAAAAAAAAGGCGGGGAGCGGGGAGAATTTGTAAAATCAAATTAGTTTAAAACAACTCCAAAGATTAAAAGAAAGGGAGAATAATTGGGGAAATATATTAAATAGACCCACATAGTAATTATTTTCTGTCTTTTAAACGTTCAGTGGACAGAATTTTACAGATGAAGGTTTAATAGGAGCCCAGGACCTCACAGCAAGAGCAAGACAGACTTAGAAACGGGCCAGAATTCCCATTCCAAGCACTGGGGTATGACAATCACATCACAACGAATAACTACGTAACTGATGAGACGGGATGACTGGGGGAATACTGAGGAAGGAAAGCCTGTGTGTGCTCATCAATGGGAGTTTGCTTACATCCCACATCAGGTTATTGTTCTGAGCCAGAGTGCACTTTGATTACAGATATGCACAGCAGAGCCCTCCAGTGACATGTACAACACCATGCAGTTTATGAAATTAAACAACAATGCTATCATGAACATTAGCTACAGATTTTATTTCTTCAAACACTCTCGGTATTTGTACAATTAAGAGAGTCTATTTCTGCCTCACTGCACACAGGAAAACCCAATTCTGTAACAGAAATGGAGAATGGGGATGAAAAGGGGAATCTGTGGCTTCTGTACTTGGCTATATTTCATAAAAGTTTTCTTTTAAATTGAGAGATGAAATTTAGTTATTTCTTTTTGTCCAACCCCAACTCTAGCCCTAGATATGGTAGCACAATCCTCAGGCCTGCAATGAGTTCCTAAAACTACATACATTCTGTTGCAAAATGATCTAGTGATCATGGCATCTAGTCATACATTACATACGTAAGTTTTTATAATTTATAAGGCTATTGCAAAAGTAGCTTGAGACAACTCATCTGCAGTGACGAAAAATACTTTTGTAATCTTCAAAACCTTTAGCACTCTTCAAACATTCCAAAAATCAAAGGACACTAATTGTATAGGCATAGCTTTGAGCTTAAAAACTTCTTCATGAAAGAAACTAAGTCTTCATCAAGAAAATAACTGTTGAAATATTAGTATATTTCAATGACAGCCACATTTAAGAGCAATTTTATAGCATAATGATCCTTGATGCATAATTTGAACAGGCTTTTGTTCTCATCATAATTTCCCAAACACATCTTGCTTTACCATCTCTCCTTTCCATACTGATCGAAAGGGAAAGATCAGTCAGGAGAGAAAACATCAAGATCTTGGTCTGGAGATAAAATTCTAGAGATTTCAGAACAGCTCCTACTTAAAACATACTATCGTGTATCTGACTAAAGCCTTTGGGTGCCTCATATAAGACTTGGGCAGCTCAGTCCATCTGGGATCTCACCATAGGCACAAATCCAAAATAGCAACTTTAAATCCCCCACTCAGCTTCCACTCAGGACCAGACGCACCTGAACTTCCTGCTCTTTGGTGGTTTATATTCTTGAGACATCTAGAATATGAACCTGCCCAGAAGATATGCCATCAGAAGAAGCAGCAGCACTTTTCTACTTTACATCATATCAAAGGTTATCTGAAATCTAGAAATTGGTTCCTGCGTCGAAACCTTCCTCCAGTCATGATCTGACATGCTTTCCCAAAATAGGCCTATAGGAGTGGGCAGATATAAAATGGAGTTTCACATTCTTGCTTTATTATCAGTGTAACTGGAGGAGAGGTTTATACAATTTTATACAATTTTACAGCTGTTACAGTGTTTGCCAAGGAATGCAATTTCAATTTTTTTTTTCTGCCCAAGAGAGCCAAACATCATTCTTCAATTAGAAAAAGCTGTCTAACCATTAGTTGTTACTCTTAGTACACTGCTCGATTGTGATTTACAAGAGGTCAGACTAGACAATCTCAGTCATTTCTGGCTTTAAACTCCACGATAATCTGTGAAAACTAATGTGTTGCCATAAATAAATAAACAAACAGTAAATAAGGCACTTTGCTTCTGAGTCACTACTTTCACAATGTGGTAACGATTTACTAAAGTAACAACGAAAAATTAAAATCTTGTCCTTCTGGAATATTTGTGACCAGTTCTGTGACATGAAATGATGCTTAGTGTCCCATCCGACTCTTACTTTTGAATCTGCCCAAGTCAATGCCTTTGTTCAATGCCTTTGTACTTTCAACTAACTGGTAAGTTCAACATGTGTGCTGAGTCCAATATGAAGCACTTCTGGTCTCAAGTATTGTTATAAATATTGAGTAATATAAGAGGAATCCTAATTTCCTTTCCTTGTACAGAATTATGCCAGTCTGAAGCTTTTATTTCTTCACAAAGAAGTTTTGTTGAACTCTAAAACATAGGTCTTCAGAAAGAATGTGTTATCTTAGTAATGGATTCTCGGCATGACTACTGCAGTGGATCAAAAATGTATGTATTCAGAGAAGAAAGCTGTATTGGGTTTGTGTGGCAAGGTTTTGGTAGCGGGGAGACTACATAGGTGGCTTCTGTGAGTAGCTGTCACAAGCTTCCTCCACGTCCACAGAGCCAATGCCAGTCAGCTCCAAGATGGACCTGCTGCTGAGCAAGGCTGAACCCATCCGTGATGGTGGTAGCTCCTCTGGAACAACATATTTAAGAAATGGAAAACCAGCTGTGGAGCAGCAGCTGGAAAAGAGGAGTGAGGATATCTGAGAGGACCAAGTTTGACACCATCAAGGTCAGTGAAGGAGGGGGAGTAAGTATTCCAGGCACTAGAATGGAGTCCCCTGCAGCCCGTGGAGAAGAGCAATGTAAGGCAGGCTATCCCACTGCAGCCCATGGAGGATGATGGTGGAGCAAATATCCACCTGCAGCCCATGGAAAACCCCACACTGGAGTAGGTGGATGCCCAAAGGAGGCTCTGAGTCCATGGCAGACCCACACTGGAGCAGCCTGTTCCTGAAGGACTGCACCCTGTGGAAGGGACCCATGCTGGAGCAGTTAGTAAAGAGCTGCAGCCCATGTTTCCTCTCCATTGTGGAGCTGAGGAGGGGAGTGAAAGAGACACTTTGGTGGGCACCTGGTAACCAGACAGGGTCAATCCACTACAAAACCATATTGCCTTTCAAGGTAACTAGGAGATGTGTCTGTATCTTTCCAACTGAAGTGACAGCATACATATCTTGAACTCTGATACACATAAAATGGACATAAGACACTTAAAAGTCTGATGCAAAAGCAAAAAAATTGACCACCCATAACTTCTGAGAGTGTATGGGAAATAGCTTCTCTACATAGCACATAATGACAAAACTGGTGACTCGACACCATTAATAACCTCATAGAGCCTAACATCTGCTTCCCTTACAGTTCAAGTCCTTCCAGAAGGACGAGGGCAGGTTCACACAATTGTATTCTAAAATAGTGATTACCCAAATAAACTGAATTATTAACACCAAGTTTTCAAAAACGTGGATTTTTGCCTTAGATAAAAAAATGCCAATCCTTCAATGAATTAACTATTTACTATAGAAGAAACAGATACACCTTTAGCCACTCAGGCTCTTCTTCAAGTCCAAAATACAAATCCTGGATATAAAAGCTACTCCTCCTCAATCCCCCCTCATCCAAAAAAACCACACCTCAACCCCAGCATCCAAAACAAAATGTAGAAACTGGTTTATATTATTAAATAATCAGGACTCCAAACTGATTTTGCTCTGTGTACCTCGAAAGCAAAAACCTAAACATAATTGTTGTCCAGAATAGAAGCAGAAGTCTGATATGAGTATCATTTGTTAAAATAAAAGGAGCTCTCTAGGAAAACTGAATGGGGCTAAAACTTTATCCACACTGAGACTACTTATCCTCAAGTATCAATATTGCCTGCAATGTCAATAAAGCACCAACTGTTTTTTCTGTCTACTATATGCTGCCATTCACAGAACTGCTAAAACTTTTAAGTGGTTGTGGGTTTTGTTTTTTTTTTAGTATTGATAAAGAAAAGCATGAATTACGGGTCAATAGCTTGAATTCTGGGCAAAGTTTCCAAGGCTTTTTGATGTATTTAAGTACTTTGGTCATCTCCTGAACTCCAAGTTGTAATACATGTATGTTAAAGTGGAAATATAAATCATTAACTTCTGTGTTAGCTTTAGCCTTTCAGATCTCTCTTAAATAAACCTTTCTTAAACTGGAGAATGCAACTCCTGTCTTTCCAGTTTGACTCTCTTCTTTCTAGTTCTCTGTTCTTTTTAATGTTACTACTAAGATGGGAAGCAAACCAATGGCTTCTTATATGTTTTAACCTCTAATGCAGTATTAGCAAGTTATAGGTGTGTTTTATTAGTCCCTCTCCTTAGTGTGGTAAAAGGAACTTTTCAAATTTCTCAGCCTAACAACAAATCGTGCTACTTCCACTCATTTTCTGATTCTTTATTTTCTAGCAGAGTTCCAGATGATGTGAACTTGAAACCTGCTCATGGTCGATGGATTTATTCTAATTAGCACTGTATCAGAAGTACTGTCTCCACCTGCCAAGAAAATCAGACAAAATGCTTCCTCAGTGCAATAAGCATGGAAGCTGTCACTGACTCAAGACTGATGCATTAGATATGTTAGAATCTTCCTATGAATTTTTCAGGCTTTTCCAAAGTTTCAGCTACATAAACGAAGAGAATCAGGTATCTCTTCCTTTTACAGGATTCCTCTGTTCTTCAAACACATGGTCTTGCAGAGTAAATTGACGAAAGGGAAGCTGTGTTACTGCTGGTCTCTGAGGACTTCCCCAAAATTTCATTAGAAAAACTTCATTGACTGCAGCACTGGTGAGTGTAAAAATCAAATTCAATTGCTACTTTTCACAAAATCGAGTTTTAGAATATTTCAGACAAAATATTGATGATTTTTAGTGTTGAATATTCAAATTTGAATGAATTAGCTTTGTTAATATGTCCCTGAGAAATCTGAATGTGAAGCAAGCTCAGAAACAGTGAAACATTTATACAATTAATGCTAAGGTCTTAAGGTTGTTGTATCCAATTTTCTGCAACAGTCTTCAAAAACATGACATGCAAGATGGTAAGTTGAGACCAAATTTGCAACCCAAATGAAACATGGATTAAATAGAATTATTCTATCCTCAAACCATGGTTCAGTGGGAATTATTGTTGAGTGTCAGTTTGGAAGACATACTTTCTATCCTTATTTTCTTACTTCACAATTTAAATCACCTTTCTTACTATTTTCATGATCTGGAATTGGTTTTCATCAAGCTAGTTACAGAAGTCAGCTAACCTTAAACGTGGAAGGTATTCAGAGTATCCATGTTGTTTTGCTTCTGACATAGTTCTGAATGGTTGCAAGTAGAGACACCATTGCACTGGACCAACATCCCCTCGGATTTTCAGTCTTGGACAAAATTGTTTACTTAAGGCAAAGCAGTGGAGTGAGTGGAGATGGAAAAGGGACATAAAGTAAATGCAGGCTGAACATCATGGAGAGATGGCAACTGGAATAAGAGTAAGTAATTCCTCATGAAGAGAGAAAGCCAGGAAGAGACAAGAACAAGTAAGTATGTTCAGAATAAATGGTACTAGCAGTCAGAGTCTGAGGAAACATCCCTGAAATGTACAGTTTCTCCTGGATGGTATGTTCTAGCTTTCTGCCCTTATGATCTTTCTTCGTTATGATCTGCCCTTACAATCTTTCTGCCCTCAGCTTGTTTAGTTGAAAAAGGCAAACCCTGCCCGCATATTGCCAGAACAAGGGATATTTACACTCTTTCCCACCAAGTCTTGAGTTTGTTCAGGGAGTGGTACATCAGGGTAAGGGTTGTTTTCAATAATTCTCATGATGTTACTCTGCTTGTTGAAGGACATGGCTTCTGCTCCCTCTGCCTGAGTTTCTTGTTGGTTGGACCACTAGCTGTTCTGAGTTGTCACTGAAATGAAACTATTAGTAAACATTTGACTTCTTTTTTTTTTTTTTTAAAGCTCTCATTTCTGGTGTATCTTCCGAAATTCACAAAAAGTCACGCAAATATAGGTGCTCATGGGTTTTTTTCCCTCCCAAAACATAAACATATAGCTATATATAGATAGTGCAAAAGACAGTCAGTATGTGTGTACAAACACATTTGTGTATGATGTGCCAAAAGACTGTAACCCCCGGGCCCCGATGACCAGTTACATTATTAACTTCATTCAGGACAGGATTTCATCCATAGCTTCTGAAATTTATAACTATTTAAAATGCCAGAAGCTTGTTATGTCAATTCTTATGCAATCCTGCGGTGGTGGAAAAGGTAGCCAAATAGCTGTTTATATTTTTTCTGACCTAGTTTTGAAGGACTGAAACAGATTTGAATTGGGATGCTACAGCTGGTTCAAAAAATCATATGCCTAGTTCCTATTTGCAAATTATTTTTTCTGCTGCAGTCTCTAGCTGTAAATAAAGCAGAAATATGGTAAAATAGTTATCTAAAAGGTATTAAAATATTTTACATATTTAGACAAATTACTAGATAATGCTGTGGGATTAAATACCTTCTGCAAAATGCACTTTTCTGGGAAAAAACTGCCACACATGCAATCATGGTGTGTTTTTTCATGAGAATACTGAATAGAAAATACTTAACATGGAAAGGTTTGATAGCTCAGAGCTCCCTCTTGTGTAATTCATCATTACTACAGAAAACCAAATTAGAATTTAGTTTAAAGAATCTCAATCCATGACATCTATTTATGTTATCCCTTTACTTTTCTCATCAGCAATATTTTAGGTTTTGGAATTTCTTATTCTCATGTCATTTCTCTGCCAGTACAAATTGTTATATCTAAAGTAAGGCTACACTAAAACTACATTTAGAGGAGTATTACTTCTGCTCAATTACATGATTTTGACACTCATAATCAAAATTGTGGGGCTTTACTTAAGAAAATTCACGTCTAATATTCTATTTGTTATTTCTGCTAGGTCATTCTTCCACATAACTTTATAGTTTTCTTCTGCTTATATTTTCATGACTTCTAAGATTCGTGGCATTCTCTTTCAATGAAGCATGACTCCCTTTAGCCCAGTACCAGAATTCATATATTAAAAAAGTTTGAAAGCTAATTTTTGCCACGGCATTTATTTCTGACTCTACACAGAAAGACTGCATTTCATTAATCTGACTGTTTAACAACACTTGAGGAGGTACCTTTCGAAGGAAACTTTTTTTTTTAACAAAGAAAAAGAAAAAAAAGAGAAAAAATAAAAATAAGCAGCAATTCTTTCTGTAATGACATAGTACCAAACCCCAGGTGACCCTCCTGGAGAGGGCATATGAGAAGAGTTTGGAATAAGCAAGCAACCCCAAATGTAAAAGGTACAAACCAACCCGGTGCTACTGGTTCAACTGCCACTTTGTTGTGGCAATGGTCACAAGGGGCAATGGCCTCAAGTTGGACCACAGGAGGTTTCACACTGATATGAAGAACTTCTTCACTGTGAGGGTGACAGAGCACTGGAACAGGCTGCCCAGGGGGGTTGTGGAGTCTCCTTCTCTGGAGATATTCAAGACCCATCTGGACGCCTACCTGTGTGACCTGCTCTAGGGAACCTGCTTTGGTGGGCGTGGGGAGGCAGAACTCGATCTTTCCAGGTCCCTTCCAACCCCTACAATTCTGTGAACTGTGGCTTTGTCCACAGGAAACGAGAAATCACCTCAGCTGGATCCAAACGAGCAAAGCTGAGAAGACTCACCAAAGTCTGACCAAAGCAGATGTGAAGACCCTTTCTCCATTTCCTACCCCAACACACACCACCGTTACAATTGGTTAAGCTTGGCCTTATTCACTCCTCCTTGAAGAGCTCTGTTTATTCACAGAACCGCCGTGGCTTAGCGCTTTATTTTCAAACCTCCAGAACTCAAGTGAACACCCAACGCAACCCAGCCCACCCTCGGGAAGCACCGGCCCGAAAACTGCGCGGGGCGAGGGCTGGGAGAGGCTGCCTTCCTAGTGCCGAAGTGCCCTCCCGCTTGCGGCACCCCCCGCTACATCCCGGCTGCCCAGAGCCGGAACAGCTCCCATAGCACTCAGCAGCCCCTCACCAGGACAACGCCCTCCCACCACCCCCTTCCGCAGTTACCACGCTACCCCATCGCAGGTGGCTAGAAGAGGGGCCTTTAGGTAGCCTGCGCGATCGCCCGAGAGCGGCGCGCAGGGCCGCAGGAGTTGAGAGCTACTGAAAGGCGACACAGGAAACAGGCGCTGTCGGGGCAACCTTGAGTGGCCGCTGGGCCGCTGGGGCTTGATTTCGAACGGCAAACGGCCCAATCAGGGGCGCGGACGGGGTAGGGCGCTGGGTTTGAGCCAGGCGGTAACTGGCGGAGTGGGGCGGTTGTGATGGTGCTGAGCAGGGTCTGAGGGGCAGGGCTAAGGGCGGCGGGAGGCGCGGGCGCTGGGATGGCGGAGCAGAGGCGGAAGGTGGTGCGGCTGGCGGTGCTGGAGGAGCTCCGGGCTTCGTACGGGATTAAGCTGAAGAGTGGGAGCTGCCTGGCGGCGGCCAAGCAACCGGGAGCAGCGGCCGCTGAGGTAAGGGAGAGAGGTGGTGCTCGTGGAGGGCCCTGCTGGGCTGGGGAACGGCGGAGCCCGGCGCCTCGCCGCGGTGAATCAGGGGAGGGATGGCCGAGCGCGGCGGCTGCCAGCGAGGGGGTGAAGCGGAGCAGTCCCGGAGCTGGTTTCCTGTGCTTGGCGAGGTCCGGGGGCCGCTCGCTCGGGCGCCAGCGCTGTTGCTCCTGCTAGCCCCAGGCAGGGCATAGCCGCGGGCAGCAGCCGCAGTCCCTGCAGTGGAAAAAAGTCGGAGGGGTTCCCCCATTTTTCCTCGGTGAGCAAGTGCTCCAGGCGGCCGTTAGGAGGGCCAGGTTGTGAGGCATAGAGAACGGTTCCGCGGTGCTGAATTGGCACCGCTCCGCTCATGGCCTGAACGCGCCGCGGCAGACCAGATGGCGGACGGCTTGTGTTCCTCTTCTTGTTGGCGTTTAGCTGATGCTCACACAAACTGGCACCTCTGCCTCTTGTCTGTGCCAGAGCTTTTTATGCATGAGTCGGGCTCTTGGGGTGGGGGAGAGAAGGCAGGAGAGAAGCCAGAATTGGTTTCTCCCCCTTTTCAGTATCAAAGCATAAGCTTCTAGGCTTATATGTTTTTTCTTTTTGAATGGAAAATAACAAGAGCTGTGAGTAATGTGTGTTATAGCTTTACAGACATCTTCTACTATCTGTAGCACTTAAATTTTACAGAAGGATAAAAATGTCTATTTAAATAGCAACCGAGGGAGGCAGGAAAAGTTATAGAATGACACTTGTGTTTCCGGGTGGGGAGGGGGGGCATTCTATTTCTGCTGTAAGGGAACAGGCATAATTTTAAGTTCTTAAATCCCAGCTTCTGATACTTCAAACACAACTTTGTATAGTGAGAATATCCAGTATGAGTCCTAAATGTTGAGTTACAAGCCATTGGAATTCTCTATTACATTTTTTTTTAATACAGGAAAACATTGTATCTTGGAGGTAATTTTACTTCTTGTACTTTGAGTAGCAACCTGGAATGTGATGACAATCACGTGTGGCTTCTCTGTCCTTATGGTGTTGTGCTTGTTTTCTGTAGCATGGATTAGTCCAGGGGGGTCTAATGGGTTAGTTATTGATTAACTATTTTCCCAGCATGGTCAGCACTTTGAATTTCAGGCTAAGAGTTTGCATTGATCTGTGCTAGCAAGTTGCGTGAGATCCCAATCCTCCTCTATTTGGGGGAGGGACTGGCTTGCATGCTCTGTAAATAAAGAAAGAAGTAGGGCAAAGAAATAAAAGTTCAAGTTGTTGCATTGAAACGTGGGCTTTTGTGACAAAAACAATTCCACGGTAGTCTTGCAGCAGCATGTAAAAAGTGCTGTAGGGGAGCATTGGTAGGAATGACTGAAGAAATTGCTTATTTTCTAATATGTAACAGATACTCTGATGACTTGCTATAAGGCAGTAGAGTTGCAATGTTGTTTTTTTTTAAATACAGCTGTTAAATATGAGAGTTCCCAGTTTCGTAGACTATTCTTGAGTGCAATCTTCCCCAAAACAGCAATCCTGAGTGCTTCAGATGAAGAAAAAAATTACTTTAAAAAGAAAAAATATTTCAAGTGTCAAAGTAAAGTGGGATTCCAGAACAGTCTGTTTAATATCCTTACTGGCATGGGGGAAAAGTGATTCCTTGTGAAATAAAAAGTGTAAAACAGATTACAGCAAATCTTTCTGTTCTTTCACAGTAATCTAGGGTGTTAACCAGTAACTAGAATCAGATCACCTGAGCTATCAGTCAGCTCAGTTATCTAGAGAGGATAGTGCTTTTCCTGACAATACCTCTTATCTGTCTTATTCAAAAGACTTCGGGTTTTTTTGCCTTAACTACCCTTCTGTTTGTACTGGGTGGAATACATGCTGCAATATGTAGTTGATAATTCCATCAATTTTTAAATAACTTTAATTGAATTTTGTATTTCAGGGTAAAATTTTTGGAATATCTTTTCATGCATTACCACAAGCACTTGTGCCAGAATATGGTTATATTCCAAGGTAAATCAACATTGTATGTTTAGATTTACATTACTTCTTCTCTCTATAGTATTGAAGTCTTGTCAGAAGAGGGAACTTAATATTTATTCTAGGCCAGATAACGCTAACATGGGTTTATAACAACAGTTTTGGTGGGAAAGGAGGGATGCAGAAATTAGATGGGGGACTTCAGAGCCACAGTTATCTTTCAGTTTTATTTCTCTTTCTTATCATCGGGGACTATCCTATACGTTAAGTCTATCTATTTATCATGACATGATATTTCTAGAAAATGCAAGCTTTATTCTGAGTGTTAGAAGTACGTTGCTGTTCTTTCCTCAGTTTTCTTGTTGATACTTGTGAATATTTGGAAGAACATGTTCATACTGAGGGACTCTTCAGAAAGTCTGGATCTCTTGCTCGTTTAAAAGCTTTAAAGGTATTCTCTAAAGCCTTTTTTCTTTTTTTTTTTCTTTTCCTTTTTAATGAGCTGCATTTCTGTTGACCCATTGGTATGTTTTAGTTCTTGGACTCTTCTCAGTTGTATTTGAGTTTTAATATCGGAAATAGACTGGTAACATTTAAAAATGAGAGGATCAAATCCAGAAATGGATGTACTTCACCTTTTGTTTTTGTTTGGGTTTTTTTTGTTTCTTGTTTTGTTTTGTTGGGTTTTTTTTGTTTGCGTTTGTGCTTTTGGGTTGGTTTTTTTGGGGAGTGTGTTTGGATTTTTTTGGGTTGTTTTTTGTTTTGGTTTGGTTTTGTGGGTTAATTGTGGTTTTTTTTCTGGGAAACTTCAGCTTTCCGCGTGATGAGAATATACTTGTGACTGAACAAACTTGTTAACAGTTATGCACACTGTATATTGTGAGGGTATGTGTTCATCAGTGTTCTCCCAGAAGGGAAACCTGTGACTTAATGCATGTGGTCTCAGAACATTGTCTGTGTCTATCTGTAAATACTGTAGTTAAGTAAAATGTGACAAGGCTGAAACTAAAAATGAGGAAGATGTGACTGAGTTTTCTGATATGGGCTACAGGATTAATGCCTAAAGTTAGAAATCTGATGATATGATGAAGACTTCAATTTGTGCTTCTTATGAACTATTTCAGAGTAAATTGGATCATGGTGAAAACTGCATCTCAACTGCGCTGCCGTGTGATGTTGCAGGGCTTCTTAAGCAGTTCTTTAGAGAGTTGCCAGAACCAATCCTTCCACCTCACCTGCAGGAAGGCCTTTTCAAAGCTCAGCAGTTAGGAGATGAGACAAAAACTGCAACTGTGTTGCTTTCTTGTTTGATGGCTGACAGAACAATTGAAGCTTTGAGATATTTTTTCAACTTTCTGAGGACTGTGTCTCTAAGGTCAGTGTAAATAGAGTGCTTGTAAACAGCTCCTGATTCCTGTAGTGGCTTCTCTTCCCAGGCAACTGCTGTAACTTTCTGTGAGTAGTTTGTGACTTCAAACTTTATCTGTAGTTATTGGCTAGAATTCAGTCATGGTCTTTTCTTTAATCCAACATGTTTTCTTTGTGAAACCTTACTCTCCTGGACACTTGACTTTGCTCCATTCTTTCGTAGCTGTGATACCCTGCATTCCCCAAAACTGAACAGTGTCTAGAACCTCTTGGTTTCAAGAACATAGTCATGCAGTTATATAGCCTGGGGTGCATAATGTATCGATCTCAGTATGTGAGCATTCGAGTGAATGAGTCCTTACATTTTTCAGTTGCATTTGTCTTATTTGGTCTTGTGTCTCTCCACTAATTATGTCCTGATAATTTGTGTTTAAAAAAAAAAAAACAAAAAACAAAAGCAAACCCATGAACTTTTCTCGTTAAGATCCAATGAGAACAGAATGGATAGCAGTAATCTGGCAGTGATTTTTGCTCCCAACCTCTTGCACTCAAATGAAAATGAAAAGATGTCAGCCAGTACAGAAAAGAAAATTCGCGTGCAAGCTGCTGTTGTGCAAACATTTATTGACCATGCAGCGGAAATAGGTGAGATGATAAATGTTTATAAATTTTTTTGTTGTGCATGCTTGTATGCAGCTTTTCTTTACAACTTTTCAAATTTATTTTTTAAAAATATATTTCTCAACAAATTCAGGACAAGTACCACAATTTATCTTGGAAAAGATTCCTACAATGTTAGGTGTTGATGCCTTTCAATCTACTCTCTCACTGTGGGGCCATGAAGACAGTGAAAATGAATCTCCCAGTGAATGTAAGAAGAGGAGGCACCGAAATGTTGGGGGTAGGTGTGTTGTGTGATACTTTCAGCAACTAAAATAGGATTATTTTGAAACCTCAAGTATGTTGATCCTAAGCACTCACTTCTTCTACAAGTGGCATGGAAGCCTGTGGGATTTATTTGGTTTGATTTGCAAGATCTAGATAAAACTTTAATAATCGCTAAAACTTACTCTGAGTTTTAATGTGTCTGTTCTCTACCAAAGAAGTGATTTTTGTTTGTGAATCCCCACTGATGTTCCAGCTTCTTGTTGAGGCAACTTCCTGTTGCACGATGTTAATGAAGTAAAGATTTTTCTGGTAGTTTGGAAGATGTTGTGTACTTATAGCCTTGCCTTCTCATGACCTGGCTTTAAAATGGCACATTTGGAATTCGAGTCATTTGTGTTTTTAAGTATAACTTTGAAAATACTGTGTGCTCTGTTATGGATCTATTGGTTTTTGCGGTGTAGCTGTTTAATAGTTTGGGGGTTCAACTTTTTTTTTCCAAATTTGGACAATCAAGTAGTTTATTCTCTGCACTTCTTCATTCTCTTTGAGGAAATACTATGGAATATCCATGGTTAACTTGACTCAAATCCATGATCTTGTGTGTATTGCTATAAAAATGAGTATGTATCTAATTAATGTACCTGGAATATTAAACCTGACAACTGAAACTACGGTTTTATTATTGGATGTGTTTAGCCAAGGCATGGGTTGTGTGTTTTTGGTTTTTTGGGTCTTTTTTTTTTTTTGTGGAACATGCTTTTCCAATCCAAAGAAGAGAAATCTTCTTAGAGTCACAAAATGATAAATGTTTGTGAATGTTAAAACTTCGGGGAGAAGCAGTTAGAACATATTAATTCTGTGGAATAGGTTCTGGTAGTGAGCAGCCTCTGATATTTTTTCAGGTGTAGTAAAGCAGTATTGCTACACTATCTACTGTCAAAGATGAGGTTGCTTTTTTAAAAACTACCCTATTTTTATCATACACCATAAATAGTACCGTAAAGCTTTGCTATGAACACATGGAAATACCACTGTAGATTGCAATAGCACTTAATAAAAATACTTCAATTTAACACTTTTACTGGTTTTCCTCTTTTCAAAACTTTATACATCTGCTCTGATGGGTTTAATTTTGCCTTACATGTGCCCCCCACCCTGCAATATCCCAACAAAAAACAAACCCTGAAACCCACAAAAGTAAAACACCCCAAGCAAAAACTACATACTTAAATGTATGTTATTACTTTGCAAGACCAAAATTACATACTTCTATTTGGGCATAACTTCAAACCCCCTCGGCTTTTCAGCTTCAAGATTACTGCCCATTAAAGGATAGAGTCTGTGCGACTTTGAGACAGGCTTCAGTTGCTATTTTCTAGATTTGTTTTTCGGTGCCTGGTTGGGCACTGGAACAGGTTCCCTGGTGAAGTGGTCACATCACTGAGCTTGACTGAGTTCAGCAAGTGTCTGGACAGTGCACTTGGTCACATGTTTTAACTTGGCTGGTTCTGTGGAGCCAAGTGTTGGACTTGATTCTTATGGGTCTCTTTCAACTCCAGATATTCTAGGCTTTAAGAAATCTGAAGGCATATAACTATGTAATGGGAGCTGTTTCTAAAAGAAACTTGTTGTCTGTGCATTAATTAGAATTTTTCAGCTATTGTGAAAGGAACAAAAACTATGTTGGTGGGAAGATTGGGAATATAGTTTTCCTTAGAGAAAATGGCTGTTTAAACTGATGTACTCTGTTTCTCTCTGAAAGAATGCAAGTTAAACTTGAGCTTAAAATAGAGCAAGACAAACTTCATATTTGAATTTGATTGCTCGGTGTGTCTTGCATTTCAGATATTGTTAGTGGAGCATTGAATAAATTTAAATCTAACAGAACACCCTCCACTACACCTCAACAAGACAGAAGTGGTAGGTATTGGTGTATGTGTGCTAAATAAAGCCCATGCAGTATCTTCTGGATTTGTGAACTTTATTCCACAATTTTTTTTTAAACTGAAGAACTAAACCAGAGTTAAACAGAAATGGTTATATTTGAACTGTTTAAGACTTTGAATATAGTAGACATTTATTGAGGGTACTGCATTTACAGTAGCTCTTGGAGCAGCTTCTGTCAATGCAGCAGTGACCTGTATGGTCCTGAGATTACACAACTGAACTTGGCACTTTCTATCTGATGCGAACTAAGGCTTCAGTGCACCAATGCAGCATTTTACCACCTTGGGAATGAATTTGACAGGACTTTAAACTTATTTCACTTTTACTCTGTCTCTTAAACTTACAGAAGTTCCTAATACCTATATTTTATTAATGTGTGGGTTTGGATTTTCCTTTCTGGTACTCTTGCAAAAAAACCCAACAACTCCACCCAGCAACAGCAAAAAAACTCACTAAGCTATAATGATTGCTTTGCCTGTTTAGAATGCATGCATTTTGGCTAAGCTTTTACAACAATTTTCTTTCAGAACTTTTTTGAGAAAAAAAAAATCTACAGCTCATAGTTTAGTAAACTCTCAACCCTTTAAGCTGTTATTACAGATTTGTTTTTCTTAATTTCAGTCCTGTCATCCATGACTCCAATGGTTTTTACTCCAAACACCAAGCGTAAACTTCCAACTGATTGCTCTCAGGGCTTGTCCAGCAAGAAGAGACGATCTTTTAAGCATACTTTTGCTTTTGAGTTGTTACCAAGTAGCATTTTTAATAGTGTCTCAACACCAGCATCAGGTATGGTGCCTTTGTTTTTTCCTTGCTGTTTGAAGTGGTTGTTTGTGGCTTTCACTTTAAATGTACAGTCTTTTGTTCTTGTTAAGCAGTCATTGATAATCTTCAATTAAGTGTTCCTTTCATTATTGTCTTAGTAAAGAGTCTGTGTTCATCAGTTAATGTCATGCTGCATGGTTTGAGCAAAGGCAAAATTCTCTATTTTCTGTTTCAGTAATCTCTCAAATTTGAAAATGTGGTGTCTTTTTATCTTTTTCTGTCCCTTTGTAGTACCTAGATAATTCTCATGTTTCTGTCTTGGTGCTGCCTTCTGTGTCCTAAATATACTTCCAACTGTGAGGCTGTTCTGCCTATTGTTTTGTTTTTATTTGCTTTTTTAATTTCAGCCATCAGCATGTTAGAGTAGAAGGAAAAACTTCTGGATTGGCTATGTTTGTTTTCCCTGGAAAATATTTCTTTTCCTCCTTAACTGAATGGCATAAAACGTCTTGGATTGATTTATTCAGTCACTTCATGCTCACTATGAAATTCTTATTTCTGTGGATAAATGAACCAAAGCAATGACACTTTCTAAAAACAGTAATAACGTCCCTCAAAGTTTAGTAGAATATCAGTTAGTTCATTTGTTGTTGCTTTAACTGTGTATGTTTAAGGAAAAAAAATCTAATTTTTCTTAAGCTCTTAAATTTGAAGGACTTATCTGATTATAGCAGTGTGGAAACTTGATTGAGGTAGTGATAACAGCAGCATGCAATTAATTGCAATCCAGCCACTTCATGGATGCTACAAGCAACAGCTTGTTTCTTGCTGTAAAAGAATAGCTTCTTTTAATATTAAAAAAGTGGAATTCAAAGTAACTTAAAGCCAGCACTCCACAAAATAATCTGTGCTGTTTAAAAACTCAGTCTTCACTGTATTAACTGTTAGACTTTATCTGAAAAATGTGACTGTTTTAAGGTCACGTAGTCTGTATTTTGTTCCTGCAGTTAAATTTGAAGCAAGCCCTTGTGTGTCTCTTGATTCATCACAAACCTCCCTGTCTCCTTCAACTGCTGGTGAAAATCATCTGTCTAGTACAGCGAACAGAAGTAAAAGACATGCAAACAAAAAATTATCCAGGTAATTTATCTTAACTCTCAGAAACAGAAGATAAATTGGAAAGGTAGATCTAGATCCCTTGACTAATAATGTTAAAATCCCAGTCTGTTTTTAAAATTACTCTTTTCTTTCTGGTGTTCAAAACTTACCAAAATTTTTAGTAATGTTTAAAAACACCATATCTTTCAGTGTGGCAAAATGGAGCTCAAAGCAAAATAAGATCTGGTACAGTTGTCTGTACTGCCTACTAAAAAATTTTGGCAAGAAGTAGTAAAAGTAGAGGAAACATAAGTGTCAGGATGTTTTCACTGCCCTCCTAAAGAGTTTCTTGTGCTAATTCTTCCCCTCTGTCCTCCCAGGGCTGAATCAGGAAAGACAGGTTGCTTTTCTCCAAAGATTAGCCGAAAAGAAATGGTTCGTAGGTCACTACGCTTGAAGTTTGGTTTGGGGAAAAGCAACAGAGAAATGGTAAGTATTCTGCTTCTGACCCAGTCTTCCTGTTACTCTGCAAATTGTAACCCTAAATTTTGAGTGTTGTTTTTCAATAGGAAAGGTGGACTTACGTGGTAATGGAGGGTTCACAGCACAACTGGACCTGCTACCAAATACAACAAAGAAGACTTGGGCTTATCTTAACTCATAGTATTAAGTATTAATAAGAGTAACTGATCAGCTTGTACTAGGTTTGGCTGGGGGAGGTGCAGCTAGGATAGCTGACCTCAGCTGACTAAAGAACTATTACATGCTCACCAATAAAAGTGGGATGGGGGATAGTTTTTGCAAAGTAGCCACTGCTCAGGGGCTGGCTGGGCATCAGGCTACTTGTGAGTCTTTTTCTATTTATTTATTTATCTAGCACTTGTGGGGTTGGGGTTCTTGTCACACAGACACACACTCCCCACATCCTTTCTGACTTTCCAGTTCTCTCCTTCACACTGCTGGAATGCAGCCTACCGTCTGGGGTCAACCACTTGTGATCAATAGGTCTTGCAGGTCCTAAAATTCTGGTGTTACAGTGCATGTGCACAGGATCACTATGTTCAGAGTGAGGTTAAGCCTAACTGCAGGTAGGTTGTTCCTTACCTAGGTCTGCAGAGAATCAAGAAGCTGGCTGCTCATGGCTTGGACAAGTGCACTCTGCACTAGGTTAAAAACTGGCTGGATGGCCGAGCCCAGAGAGTGGTGGTGAATGGAGCCAAATCCAGCTGGCGACTGGTCACCAGTGGTGTTCCCCAGGGCTCAGTGTTGGGACTAGTTCTGCTCAATATCTTCATCGAGGATCTGGACGAGGGGATTGAGTGCACCCTTAGTAAGTTTGCAGATGACACCAAATTGGGTGGAAGTGTCTATCTGCTGGAGGGTAGGAAGGCCCTGCAGAGGGATCTGGACAGGCTGGATTGTTGGGCTGGGGCCAACAGTATGATATTCAACAAGGCCAAATGCCGGGTCCTGCACTTTGGTCGCAACAACCCCAGGCAACGTTATAGGCTTGGGCAGGAGTGGCTGGAGAGCAGCCTGGCGGAAAGGGACCTGGGGGTGTTGGTTGACAGCCGCCTAAACATGAGCCAGCAGTGTGCCCAGGTGGCCAAGAGGGCCAATGGCATCCTGGCTTGTATCAGGAACGGTGTGGCCAGCAGGACCAGGGAGGTGATAATCCCCCTGTATTCTGCACTGGTGAGGCCTCACCTCGAGTACTGTGTTCAGTTTTGGGCCCCTCACTTCAAGAAGGATGTTGAGGTTCTGGAGCGTGTCCAGAGAAGGGCAACGAGGATGGTGAAGGGTCTGGAGAACAGGCCCTACGAGGAGCGGCTGAGGGAGCTGGGGTTGTTTAGTTTGGAAAAGAGGAGACTGAGGGGAGACCTTATTGCTCTCTACAACTACCTGAAAGGAGGTTTCAGTGAGGTGGGGGTTGGTCTTTTCTCCCCAGTAACAGGTGACAGAACTAGAGGAAATGGCCTCAAGTTGCACCAGGGAAAATTTAGGTTAGATATTGGGAAGAACTTCTTTACCGAAAGAGTCATCAAGCATTGGAACGGTCTACCCAGGGAGGTAGTTGAGTCCCCATCTCTTGAGGTGTTTAAAAGATGGGTAGATACAGTGCTTGAGGACATGGGTAAGGTAGACTTGGTGGCGGTAGGTTAATGGTTGGACTGGATATTCTTAGGGGTCTTTTCCAGCCTTAACAATTCTATGATTCTATGAAGGTAAAGTATGGCCAAGAAAAAGCTGCTATGGTTGATTTGAGTAGCTGTTTTTTCTTGTTTCATCTGTAAATGAGATTCTAAATTAAAAGTTTATATAAAAGTAATAACTTTTGTTTGTTCAAGAATACTGTGTCAGGATGTGCGGTTGGTAATAGATCTGAAAATATTGGAAGGCGCCTTGCAAGTCAACAAGGTTTAGAAAGCAGAACTGAATGTGGAAAAAGTGAAATACTCTTCAGCCCATGTATCAGTGAAAAGCTCCCTAAGAAAGGTAAGTAACAGGATGCATTAAATGGGCAAAACATTTTGTAAAGTAGAAGGAACTTTATGGAAAATGTTGCAAAAGCAATTTGATTACAAGTGCTTCTACCTAGTAGGACAAAAGTTACTTTCAATGTTAATGGCTCCTGGGGAAAAAGAATCTGCTTAGGACAGGCATGTTTGTATTTCTGCTTTTTTAGCAGTTCGTTCTCTTGTTAGTTAAGCAAGATAAGTTATTTAAATTCTTAACATTAAGACCTTTTTAACATCTCAAACTTAAGTGAGCAATGACATTGTTTAATTCAGCGCTGCTTTGATAATTAGTTTTTTAGCAGTATTTTTTCTGTAATCATTAAAATAACTAAAATATTATGCTTAAACTCTGTGATATTTATTTTAAGGTTCAAAGAATGTGAGTAAGTCTGAGGAAGACTTGCTAAGTCCAAAATATCACGATAAAGTACTTCACCGAATGTCATGGTATAGTCCTACTGTTAAAGAATCTCAGACAGTTGGCAAGAATGAGGGAATTCTGCCAGGGCACTCTGAAAGGGGAATTGGTTCCTCAGAATCTGTTTTGAAATTTGAGAAGTCACAAGTTATTCCGGTTGACTGCAAATCCACAACTATAAGCAAAGAAGACAACAGCTCAGACCTTTTACTTTGTGAAGAAGAAAGTAATTCAACTGCAGAAACATTACTGAAAGTTAAACAAGCCTTCTCTGCATCTGGAAGTAATCTTCACAATTTGATAGGCGATACAAAATCTTCCTTCTTGGGTGCAGCAGGTAAAACATTAAATGAAATTCCATATGTCACAGGACTTACTTCAGAGGAAGAATCACTAGCTGAAGAAGTATCTGAAAGCTCAGCAAGTATAAAATCCAGAGAGCTGTTGCACCAGTTTAATCGACCTTATGCTACTGATAAACAGCAATTACAGAAAAAAGAATCTGAAGTTTTGGAGAAAAGAAACTTCAAAACTTCTATAGAGATTGAACTGGAGGTCCCAAAAGCAGTTATAAAAAATGTAGCAGAAATTCCTACGCCTCAAGCATTAGCTAAAGAAGACAAGTTCAGCGTTCAGAACAGTTTATCAAAAGATGACTCGCACAAATTAGATGACTCCAAAAGAAAAGAGGAAATAGAACTAGCACGTTCTCAAACTGCTGAAAACGGTATGATAAAAGGCGGTAATCTGGAAGATGATCTCTCTCAATGGTCTGCAGCAGGACAGCTTCCTACTTTACAGTTGCCTAAATCACAAAATGAAGTAGGCAACCAATACTTGCAAGCTGAAAATTCTGATAAACCTTCCACTAAAACATCAACTGTTTCTGATCACGGGAAGGTTTCTGACCATGTACAGTGGTTCAACAAGCTTTCATTAAATGATTTGAGTTCTGCAAGCATAACTAAAGCACCTCTTAAGTTTCAGCGTACTCCTGTTAGACAGTCTGTAAGAAGAATAAATTCCTTATTAGAGGCTAACAGACAATCTGTAAACTCTCATCTGTCTAAAGCAAGTGATGTTGGCTCACCCCTTGTTAAATCTTTGAGCTATGAATCTGCACTATTCTCGCGCACTGAAAAGCCATCAAAGAACTATGTGGGTTTGCCACTTAGGAGCGAAAGTACATATGACCGAGTTTCTGTATCTCGTAAGCAGCTGGACTTAACATCCAAATCATATTGCAGGCCGTTAAATCCATCAGACAAGCCTGATCTTTCTGTCAGAACACCTGGAAACCACGAACAGAAAGCAACTCTTCATCCATCAAAGTCTGTTCTAGAAGATCTAACAAATCATGAAATGGTGAAATCCAGTTTAAAAAGTAATGCAAGTATTCCAGGTGCTGACCCAGAAAGGTCTACAGTCACAAGAAATACTTTAGGAAAAGAAAGAGTTTGTTATAGAGGCTCTCCAAAGAAGCCAGTATCAAAAGGGATACTGCTACCAGCTGCAAAGCCAGTAGACTTTTAAGATCAAATATGATAGTGAAATGGTTTTATCATAACTTGGCCAACTTATGGAAAATCTAAATTTGTATGAATTTTTTTAGCTCTAATTATTTGTGTTTTTTTTTAATTACAAGTACATGATTTGTACATTTAAAAATTTGTTTTATCTTGAGGTTGTCTTCATTTGCTGAAACTTCTGTAAATGCTAGCCAGTTCCTCCAAATTTGACTTCTAAACCAAAATTAACCTGGTCTTACAAATATTTGTGTTAGATCTCATATGATTATCTCAGCTTCTAAAAAAACATCTAAAACATTTAAAAAGCATCTCCTCAGACTATTTTTTGCAGTTGTCAGTCTAAATTTAAGAAAAGCTTGGTAGATTTGAAACAAAACAGACATGAAAGGTAAATGTCTTGATGCTGAGTATTGGTTGTTAAGTGATTTTTCTACTTAATTTTAAGTGTAGGAGCTGGTGTAGAGCTACACTACTACTTTTGGTTTTATTTTTTGTTGGAGTAAACTGGGGAGTGTTTTCTTTGAGTAGGTAAGTTGATGTGTGTACACACACAGACATGAAAAAAATGTACAGTTTATTCAAGAGGTGAAAAGTCTTAACTTCATCCAAGTATATGTTCTGCAATAGGTACCAACTATTTTCAGTTGTGAGCAGTTAAATGTTTTAATGTGAGAGGAGGGTTTTAACTTATTTTTAGAGTAACAGTGTTGACTAGATGGTGCAGAAACAGGTTTTAGATGCTGATTAATGGTGCAAGAAAGAAATTTAAGAAGCCATAGTGTGTTAAAAGTTGACTTGCACAAACAAATGTTTACAACTCTGGGAATGAGAACTGTTTATGTCTGTCATCAGTTGTAAAATTATTTAAGAGTAGACACATGAAACTGTTCATTAGTTTTCTGTATGTGCAAATTGCTTACTGGCAAAATGTGAGAGCTGAAAGCATTGGATAAGTTTGGTTTTAATAAAGCCACTGGTTTTGTCCCTTTTCTGTGCCCATTCTTTAATGATTTCGGAATTTCGATTATGTTGTCATTTGTAGTCTGTGGACATAAATGAGTAAGTTGACAGTGCTGAAGTCAAGCGACTGTTCTGGCTCTCCTTGTTCATAGTAAATACACGTGGTTCTTGCAACTAGCGTGGTGCAACAAAATTTATCAGGAATTGGCTTCTAAACTTCTTCAGCGATATGTTAATAAAAGGAACAGATTTGCTTGCTTTCTGTTCCTTACCTCCTTCCACATATCCACCACCATGCTAACTGAATTAGTTAAGCTTGGTGCTCTGTCAGAAACCTCCTGCCCCATCGCATCCAGCTGAGCTGCCTTACTCTGTTGCCATGTTATAATTAAGATGGATCACTAGGGAAAGAGCCAGGAGAGCACCTTAACAGGATCGCTTGTTCTTGTGGGCAAGCATTGGAAGCTTCAGAATAAAGGGGCTCGTGTAACTGTCCAAAGAGAAAGCTGCTGCTCTTGGGTGTGTGCTCCTACCCTTTGCTGGTGCCAACTAATCCCTTGGTAGTTTAAATGTAGGCATCAGAGTATTGCATTTTGTATCATTTCACTGAGACAAATCAGGATCTTAGCTGCTGTGAAGAGGTTGGACATGGAAATAGGACAGAAGGAGATAAAGGCAGCCGCATGAGGAAGAAAAGGAGATCTTATTCCTTCTGAAGTAGTGAGTGGTCACATCAACCTGTGTTTGAAAGAGCAAGATTTGAGACTTCTTTTTCTTGCTCATGTGTACAAAGTATTTAATGTATCTTCAAGCTGTCATGGATGGGACAGTGCACTATTTTTGATCATTGATGCATGTGGGTCTTGAAACAGTAGACTTAAAGGTAAAAAAGGGGTAGGTAGGTGCCTAAAAAAAAATAAAATCAAATAAAAAAACCCATAGAAAAACCCCCAACAAAACCAAAAAAACCCACAACACCTTAAACACCGGGAAAGATTGTCAAAGAAAATTGTAAGCTTTTTACGCAACAGTTTACACAGTGGTTGGCTGACCCTGGCTTGAGGTGAGATGCCCACTGAAGTTGTTCTATCCTCAGCTAGACACGGGACAAAATCTAGGTGAAGCTTATGAGTTAAGGACAAGGAGAGATTGCTTGGCAATTAATGTCATGGGCAAACCAGACTCAATAGGAGATAAAATGCTTCTAATTTATTACCCAATCAACACAGAGTAGGATAAGGTGAAATAATACCACCCCTGCAGATACATGCATGTTTTAGGCTTATTTGGCAAGGTTTTGGATAAAGACTAGAAATGCTAGGTGCCCAATGGGAGTTCCTACTGCTTAATCCTGCAAGTTACAAATATGTTATGTATTAGAAACCAGTAAAAAGGCAGTAATCTGCATTTGAAAGTGTAGTTTGTGGACCTTTTATGGGTTATAAACTCAGATAATTTCTGTAGTTGTCCTAAAATGGAGCACCTCATACTCGTATCAGTAGCAGTGAAGATGTTACATAACGGAGCTTTTAGGGATTGCCATTTTGTCAATTTCTATTAAATGATGGACTTCATTTAGCAAGATCCTTTTTGTAGTAGCCTTTACATTCACCTCTGATGTAGATGATGTATATAGATTTGCTTACCCTGGAGACCTACACCAGTGAGCGCTGAGAGATGGTCGCCATGTCATTTGGTACCTGCTAAAACTGCAGTTGGGTAACGCAGCAGTTCTGAGAGTATACCACTGACCGTGCTATTCCAGGCAAAGAAGCTGCAGTGGGGAGATGGGCGTGAGCCTAGGAACGCGTCAGGTTTTATTTCGGTAGCCGTTAATCCCCCACCCCCGTTTATTGCGTTTAGCTGAAAAGGGAGACCTCCAATACCCCACCCCCGAGATGTGTGCCATCATATGAACTGGACAAGTAGCGCAGCGAGACAACGGGGGTGGCAGGTACCCGCGAGAAGCTGGCGTGGGGGAGGGGGCGACACGCCGTGCCTACGCACGGAGGATGCGCGGAGCGGAACGGAGCCGCCGCACCCCGCGGAGCAGTGCTGGGAGCGGAAGGTGAGTGCGGTCCTCCTGAGGGGCGACGGCGTGGCCTGGACCGGGCCGGAGGGCGGCGGGCAGCTGCTGCGCTGCCCGTGGTGAGGTGGGAAGGGATGGGATGGGATGGGATGGNGCGGGGAACATCTGCGGCCCCGGGGGCTTCGGCCATTTTTTGTCTCCAAGGCGCTGTCAGGTGCCTTGCGGGGGGCGGCTGGAGCAGGGGGATATCGGGCGGCTGTGCGTGTTTTAAGGAGGAACAGGGGAACTTGAGGGGTGTTTTTTTGTTTATTCGAGGAATTGGAAGCGATGCTTTCTAATTGTCTTTCGATGCGAGGGGGAAAGGAGCTCTAAGGAACAAGCATTCCCGTTGAGATGCCGCCTCGCCGAGAGTACTGGGGTTGGGTTTTTGCCTNGATGGGATGGGATGGGATGGAGGTTACAGTCCAGCTTTCAACGGGCGCGGCGCAGGGGTGCGGGGCGGAGCGGCAGCCCCGCTCGTGTGCATGTTCCCGGGGCAGCCTCCCGAAGCAGGCTGTCCTCTCCGGGCAGCAGAAGGGCGGCCGGNGAGGGGTGTTTTTTTGTTTATTCGAGGAATTGGAAGCGATGCTTTCTAATTGTCTTTCGATGCGAGGGGGAAAGGAGCTCTAAGGAACAAGCATTCCCGTTGAGATGCCGCCTCGCCGAGAGTACTGGGGTTGGGTTTTTGCCTGATTAAACTGCGCTGTGCAGCCATTTAGCGATTCTTAGACACAAACGGCGCCCGTGTGATGTGTATGAACTAGGAAGCCCCTTGTCTCAAGGTGCAAATAAAACACAGCCCGGGGCACTCAGCAGCTTTGGTGATCCACTTCTCAGGCACTGCAAGAATGGAGCTCGGAAAGCGCAGCTCTAGGCCGAGGGGTTCCTTTAGGCCAGAGCTATAAAGTCACATAATAAACATGGAGGGGGGTGGGGGGAAATACATGTATTCCCTGTTCTCGTTAAATGAAACTGGATCCATTTTGTTTGCAGGGACTGTTAACGAATGTAATGGGGAAATGTATGTCAAGAGAATTGATTTCTGCAGTTTACTAGTTAATAATTTTCTTAGAAGAGCCTATCCACCCTATTGTGTGTCCCCCCACACCATTTTTCAGCTGCCCATAGAAGCCGAGGTGGTTAACTGTGATATGCAGTAAGATCTGCAGTTGTTTGCAGCGTGCGTGCTGGACTTTATTTCCCCGCTCATTTATAATCAAATTACTTTCTTCTTCACAGGATAAGAGCGGCTACCAGAATGATGACCACCTTGCTTTGTAATGTGGTATTTCTGCTGGCGTTTGGTTTGGCTTCGGCTTTTAGCCACAGCCCGAGGACCCCTGACAGGGTTTCTGAAGCAGATATTCAGAGGCTGCTCCATGGGGTTATGGAGCAATTGGGTATTGCCAGACCCCGGGTAGAATATCCAGCGCACCAGGCTATGAATCTAGTCGGTCCACAGAACATTGAAGGTAGTCAATTTCTACTTTTGAGCTATGATGTATTTGTTAGCATTCTTTGGTAATAATTATTGTTTTGCATATAGATGCAGAATATCCTGAGTTTAAAAATCATGGAATTCTTCAACATGTCATTGCCTGATCTTTGTTTTAAAAATCATCATCCATCTCTTACCTTCCTTAATGTACTAATTTTGGAAGAAGTAGTAGTGGGTTAAAAAGTACAAGCTTTATAGAAAAAGTCACGTTGTCTGTGAAGTGTCTGGTCTCTAATACCTTAAAATAGTCGCCTTACTAAATTCTTTCTCAACGTATGTAAAAACATACATGTCTCACATGAAAAAAATGTGAGCCGCAGAGCCCAAATCTGATGGATTTTTAGAAACATTTGCAGGGCAAGAAAAAAATACCAAAATTTGTGGTGTCATGTGAGATAAAGGGAGAAGCCTTTTACGAGGGGTTTCTTCCTACGTGCTACAGAACACTGTGCAGCCCACTGTGGGACAGGAGCACACAGGGCTGCACGCAGGATGGAAAGGACATGAGCGCTGCTCTTACTGCATCCACTAGTAGCACCCCAACATGGTGTTGCTGTGGTGAATGATCTGGGCTCAGGTTGGGTTTTTTTAGCCAATACATCTGGTCTCACTCTGTGTGAGTAAATTTTTATTTTTATTCAGTCTTCTATAGCTACACAAACCATCTGGACTGTCTGGTTCAAATGTTAGGCATTAGGATAATGTTGCAATTTGTTGCTATTTGAATTACAGTAGACTAGCTTTTATTTTGGGATTGCAAAAAAGGTTGAAGGTATGTAACCCCAAATATTCTAGCTTGTGCCCAAACATCAAACAGAGCAGAAACCTCAACCCTTCTCTCACAATTAAACCTCTAACACAATGTAACAAGTCCTCACAGTTTTAAGTCTTTGCCCTTTGTTTTGTGGCTATCTTGGCTGAAGAGATACATTTGCCTTAATAGAAAGTAAGGATTAAAGCTGAGTAGGCATTACTAGGAGATAATTGCAGGCCTAAATTTATATATTTTCTAAAGAAACGTTGATGAACATACACTTTTTGCAATGAGTAAAATTTTACTCTTAAGGAGTAAAATTTGTTCCATGCCCTTTCCTTTATGAGTCTTTGTAAGTAGAGAAATTGTGACAGACTGATAGAAATGAGTAATTTTATTCTCCATCCTCCTCTTTTCTACAGACTTCTTAAAAAACAAAGCAAGCAAAATCCCAACAGCCCACCTTAGAAAAGATAAGCAAATCTGGACCTCTGACATATTTCATCTCAACCATTTGCCATTACTTTCTACTTACAGTGTTTGCAAAACCAAATTAAGAATCTCTTGAGTATTGAAACATTTCTGTTGCTTGTGAGACTAGTACTAGTTTTGCTGTCATCCATACAGTCTTCCACAAAAAACAAATTGGATGATATACCTCCCTTTTTTTCTTTTCCTTAAAAAAGACCGAACCAAAAACAGCCTGTGTATAGAACAGAGTGAAAACAAAGGTGATAAATCCAGGTTGTTTGTCATACTTAACATTCCCCTCTTGATCAGATGAGGATAACTTTTTTCCCAAACTCACTGTGGTTATTTACGAACCTATTAAGAAATATCTGCAAAAGCAGAAAAAGCCTTGTGACAGGTAAATGCTGTCATTCAGTGTAAAAATACCCATACAAATAAAAGCTTCCAGAGAGTGTTTTTGGTGAGTTTCTCAGATAGTAATCTCTTGCTTGCTCTTTGGTTTCTGTAGATAGATATCTCCTGAAGCACATGATTGGAAACTTCAGTTCAAGAAAGCATTGGTTTGGGTTACAAGATTGACATGATTTTGTGCCATTCTACACAATATATTCTCATAGTGCTTTTTAAAAATGTAAGTAATTCAGTAAATTTTCACCACGAGTTTATCTTTAAATATAGACCATGAATTACTAGGATAGCTAATCCAACCAAACTTGCATTTCATTCTTTACCAGTAATTTTGACTGTTACGTTGGAAAGACTTCAGACTGTAATATATTGATCACTAATCAGTTAACAGTGCTCTGGTTTATCTTCTTCCAATGTTTGTTTGGGGTTTTTTTTGCATAATTTTGGGAAAAACCTACACAGTGGGTTTCACATTCTGTTGATTTGGAAACAGAACTGCTGAAATGACATGGTAAGACCTTTGTTCAAAACAGGTCCGTAAGAGATTCCCATATCTAATGCTTCCACATACAGCATTTGCCTGAAAAACTGTCATTTTTACAATTTTCCTCCCAGTCTTCCCAGTACTCGGTTATTGCCAAGAGACTGGCATTCCTGATCTCCCAGCAACTCCAGTCAGATGATGTTTTCTAATCAAAGCAGAGTAGGAGCTGGATTCAGGCAAGGACCTTGACCTCTGGGGAGGAATGAGTCAATGAGAATCAAGGATCCCATGAGGGTTTGCCTTGTTATGGGCAGATGATATGTAATGCTCCATATAGTAAAAAG
The DNA here is from genome assembly GCA_013399135.1 of Heliornis fulica. Taxonomy (NCBI): domain Eukaryota; kingdom Metazoa; phylum Chordata; class Aves; order Gruiformes; family Heliornithidae; genus Heliornis; species Heliornis fulica. Next base: position 234,667 of record VXBZ01012398.1, read on the forward strand.
TTTGTGATCCTTCTGGTTGTTGTTTTGCGTGGGGTTTTTGGATCTTAAATGTTCTGTGAAGTTCCATTACAGGATTTAGAATCAGAATTTATTTGGAGAAGGAAATGCTAATCTCAGCTCCACTAAGCAGACCTGTAGGACTTTCTAGAAGTATGTTTCGGATACTGCTGAGCTCTTGCATCTTGCTTGTATCTCAGATACTCATTGGAGTGAACCTAGCAGAGCAAAAAATGGTGTCATGGGTTGTAATGTTTAAGCAAAAAAACTTGTGTCTGTAGCACAGGTGTTGGCTGACACAAGGGTACTGAGAAGGATTGAGGGAGAACTTGTGATTGATGGTCCCAGTGGTATCCATATGAACATTAAGTGATTTATGGTTGAGTTACAGAAAAAAAAAATAACGGCATGTGTTTTCAGAGTATATCGGTCAAGGTTTCAGATTCTGGAGGATTCACCGATGAACTTTCCACACCATAGTTACACTGTTTTCACTGGCTAATAATTTTTTGTGCAAGTGCTTTAAAAAGTGCTTATTATCCTGCAAGTGCAGGACAATAGAAGGGAAAACTAAGGGGGAAGGGAAGAACGAATTTAACAGTAATTGGCATATGTCATAGAAAAATAGGGTTTTCATCCTAAGCACCCTTATGGCAAAGTGATAATTCACTAACTACTCTCCTGAGGCTCTGCATTCGCTGGGAAGTTTTGCCTGAAAGTAGTGGGGAGTAGAATTGGTTATGAAACTTATTTATAACAAGAAACTGAGCTGCCAGAAATGTCAACTTCCAGCCATTTTTCAGACCCTAGTTCACAGTGACCAATGTAGACTATTCAAACCCTTGTTGATCCCATACTGGCATCCTCATCATCAACCCACTGACTGTCCTGGACCTTGTCTGTTTCTCATTTGGACCAGATATTGCACCTCAGCATAAAAAAAAAAGACTTAGTCAAATCAGAGCCTAAAAAAGACTTTAGCAAATCAGAGCCTAATAAATTTGAAGTGTACCTACAGAAAACTGTTCTACTTAACAAAATGTTTTTGTCAGAAATTGTCCCAGAGGTGTAGGCCAGCAGCAGCATTGATAGCCACGCGTGTGTAGGCATGTGTGCATGCAGGTGTAGGCCTGCAGCAGCATTGATAGCTATGCTTGCTGTCAGCTAAGGCCAAGCGAGGATTCCAGAGGTACCACTGGTTTTCAGAAGGCCAAGATTTCACCCACTGTATGTGTACACTTGCAAACAAGGTTCCACCTGGAAAAATTAGCTTCTGGAGCTTTGAAATTTGGAAACAGATTTAGGCTGTCATAATAGAGACAAGTTTATACTAGCAGCCTGATTATAATGAAATGTTTGCTCATTTGAGTGATTATTATAATAACCTTTTCCAGATGAATAAGATCTCAATAATTTTATATGTAGCAAAAATACTACTGCTATTAGCTCATCTGCAGATTTCCTAATTATGCCCATTTTCCATCTCAGCTATCTACATTTTTTCTGGTGTTAATCATCATATTTGACTTTAAAATGCTAAAAAACAGAGGGTGGATGTGTTGCAAGGAACTATATATGGTCTCCCCCCGCTCCTCTACCCCCTCCACTAAAAAAAGCTTAGGGCTGCCTTGGCTTGGTGAGGGAAGTCAGAAACTTGCTTTGTAACAAAGATGGACACTTTTCAGAAAACACATTTGGCAGCATGTGTTCTTTTATAAGTGGCCAGATAATTTTCTTGTTGAGGGATAGGAGAAAAAGTGCAGCCTGTTAACTGAAAGGAGTTGCTGTCTTTTCTTATGTTGAAATCTAGAAATAGAATAGAAATCTAGAATTTTTTTTTCTTTGTTAATTTCGTTCCATTTCTTTCCACTTGCATTTGTCAATATACTTGTTACCTAGGGTCAAGCCACTAAAATAGGAGTAGAGTTTAGAAAATGCCTGATTGAGAGTTTAATCTATAAGGAAATAACTCTGAACTTGAAGCTGTATGTAATCCCAGTAGAGATTGGAGGTCTGAAGGACTGTGAACGTGATGGCTTTTCTCTCTGGGGTGGCAGTGTGCTTCTCCACCCAGAGCCCACAGGGAGCTTTGGACGCAACACCAGCTCTCCTCCTCACCTCCGTTAGCAGTTCCCAGCATAAATACGTCACAAAAATGGGAATTTGCTGGCTGGTTCCCTGTCCTTGTGCACGAGAGCCCTGGCAGATGGTTCATGGCATGTCAGCACAGCAGACGCTAAACAGATCCTGCGAGATGAGTGTCGGGCAAAGGTGTTTTTAGCACCCGAGGTGTTACCTCCGGCTTTTGCTGGACACTGACCAGATTTCCTATCTCTATGCCTCCCTTGATTCCTAAAGGTAAAAACCCCATATTAACTACTTTAATTTCTCTATTAATATTTGCTCTCCATGTTAATTTAGCTTTTGAGAAAGCTGTGGTGGAGTTGCTCAGTGGTATTTATAAGAAAGAGGAGAAAAAACCTCAGGAAAGCAGAGTAGGAATTTTTAATGAGTAGCTGCATTTCGGTAGTTACCGTTTGGGCTTATCACTAAAACACAAGCACCACTATGCTATATTCAAGTTTCCTATAGACTAGGAGAAGGCTGCATCCCTGTTAACAGAAGAATAAAATAAATGTCTTCAAAATGTCATTTCAATACCATAGAATTAGTGTTTTTTGCCTGTGAAGTTTTTAGGGTTTTTTTTTTCTTTCCTTGAATGCTTAGAAGTTTGTGCCAATATTTAAGGGGCTTTTGTGGGGAGGGAATATGAGCGTCATGCAAATTTCGGTACCATTATCCCATGCATAGGAGAAAAGTAAAATCTCAGTTAAACACACGAGGGCACCAGTAGCTCAGTGCGGGCTGGGCAGTTCATAGCACTGAACTTCGTACTGGAGATGTTAAGCCCTGTTTTCACTTTGCAAATATCTTCTCCTTACATTTTCATTGCCTCCTGTACAGTTCTGTGCAACAGAAAACCTCTTGGGTCACTTGTTTATGTTTGATTTGGCTCCTTTTGTTTTCTTTTTTTAAAAACACTTCAGACAAGGTGATGGTTGATAAAGGTGCTGGCATGACAGCCCAGAATTCCTCAAGTTTTCAGTCTACAGAAAAGGTGTAATGCCATCAACCTTAATGACAACATTAAATGCCGACTCTTAAATCCTGAGCAGTTGTAGGGGTAGAAAAACATGATACCTCTTTTGGAAGCTTCTGACTCTCCTGCAGAGACTGCTCATAGCTACTGAGAAAAGTCTGGGTTAATTTGATTGTTTTGGGGAGAAAGAAATACCTGTTTCTTGCTTTAGAAGAAGGTAGTTGCTGTTTGCCCGATGAGAAAGCTCGGAGAGTCTGGAACATTACGCTAACATTTCTTCTAACAACTGGTAGTTAATGGCACAGCAGCACTGACTGTACAAAGAGCATATGAAATCCACTGTCTCTAAAATTATGCAGATTGCTCATGCCTGTTAATATTTTGTTTGCATTTTCCTAATAAGAACACTAGGACAGGCAGTACTAGATTACCTTGCTGTCTGCCCTGTAACATGCCTAACAAGACTGTTACTGATTTTCTAAAAGGACAGTAAAATCTCCCTATCAGAAAGGCCTTTGCACTCGTTTACTTTTGGGTAAGTGTGCACTGTGTTTATACCCGGAAATATACTTGGACTTTCTTGAGTGACTAGAAATAATATCCATTGCTGTGCAGAATGTCTGGGGGTCAGCAAACCTGGCAAAGGAATGATTCTAGTTAACATCCTCTGCCCCAGCATCCGGAGGCAGCAGTGCCGCTGGGCTGGGGCAGACCTCCCACGGCCAGTTATGCAGCTTCAGGGAGACTTGTTAGTGTCCAGTTAGTGAAAAGGGACCACACAATCATTTGGGATTTGAATTATTCTATCTGTTCTATAGAGAAAGCCCTACTGTAGTGGAAGTGTAAATTTACCTTTACAGTGGAACTGCTTTTGCTGAAGCACACGTGACTTTAATCCAATGCTTCATTATGGGCCATGCATTTAATAAATGAAATCGAACCCAAACATCACTCTCCTGGTCTCTGCTTTCAGGGTTTAGGGGTTTCTTATCCATGGTGGTGGTTGGGGAGGGAGGGGGGCTGTTTGTGTGAGTTTTTTATTATTATTTTTGCACTTTACTAAAGTAGTCCAGGAAATATAGTTTCAAAATTTAATACTGATGCCTCAGATTTGTAAAATAAAATGGTAAAGCTGCACTTTTTTATACAGTAATATTGTAGACATCTGGATTTGTATAGATTTGACTGCTGTTTTCTTTGTATTTTAATCCCTAAATTGTAACATCGAATTTGAGCGTTGCATGTCATGGGAGGTCATTTAGAATGCTAATTTTGGAGATTTAAAAGTTATTGACAGTGCCAGCTGACACTGCCAAATGGCAGCCATGGTTTGCAGTGGATTTTCTTCATCAGAGTGATATGGCTCTGCTCTCTGAAGAAATTGCATGCAAAAGAATTATACCTGTAACTCTGCAGACAGGAAAATAATGAGGTGGTATGACATTATCTGTTCTTTGTTTTATTAAGGACAAGTGTTTGAACATTTGACCTGTAATATTCTTCCATATGAATTTATAAGCCATGACAAGCATTGAATAGTAAGAAAACAAAGTTGGTGTTTGTATGGCAGTGCAGATGTGCTGTTGTGTTACCTCAGTGTGTTTGACAGCTTTCCCTCTTGAGGTGCAAGGGCAGGATCCAGCGAATGCTGCGAGTATGACCACCACGGGCTTTTTGCCACGTGAATTTATGGTGCTGCCGTTCCTCGGCACCCTAGGGCCTCAGGAGGTGCACAGGCACAGCTCTTGGCTCAGAGGGAGGGAACTTTCTCAGAACCAGTGTGCCCATCAGAGAGGTCAGTCAGTGGGGAGTGCAAGAAGTCTATTAATCCTTGTTTCTCTCTAGATCTCTGTTATTTCCATGTGGGTATGACTACAGGATCTATTTGGATTTAGGGTGTTTGGGTGGGGGGGAGGTGTTGCATTTTCTTAAAGTGACATATGTATGGCAGTCCTCATGTCTGCAGGAGGGAGTGCAGGTGTCACATCCCTCTTCTGAGGAACCAAGAAGATAAAGTGACTCCAGCTCTTAAAACCTCCCATTAACAACTCTTCCAAGGTCTAGGCTACTGCTGCTATTCATAAAGTCATCCTTAAAAGATAGCAGTTAAGGAAAAATCAGGATGAGATGGGAGTCTTTGAGGGAAGAAAAGTCGGTCTGTGGGGATTTAGAATTAAGAAGATTCTGAGGTACCTAAAGGTAATTAATCAATTAGAATGGGATTAGGCAAACATTTATATCCTGAATATTTCTTGTACTTGTTACTAGAGGGAAATGACTCAATAAGGGAGGTAAGTAACCTTAGGAGAAGGAATATGATATCTTCTCTATTGTCCGATGCTTTATAGTGCTTCTGTTTTCTGGTGTTTGCAGATGCTGTATAGAAATTTATTTTAAAAATTGTAAAAAATTATCTAGCCATGAAATATAGTCCATAAGTACTTAAAAATCTGCCAGTGGAAGACTGGCTAAATTGTGAGGAGCTCTTGTTTTCAGAAACTTTTTCTCTGCTTGTCTTTTACATGAATAAGATAAAAGCTTGGGCACATTATTAGGGTTTATACCTTTTTGTAATTGTTTTCAAAATCATATGTATTTCCCCTGGTCCCTTCTGACTTTTAAATTAACTTGCAATGAAAAAAGCTTTTTAAATTTATTTGGTTCTATTTTAGAAGTTTAGACAAAGAAGAGATTCTTGCTTTTCTTGGTGGTGGTGTGTGCAGGAGATAGGATCTCTGGCATGCTCTGGAGGTTTCCAGAGCTTTTCTCTCTGTGCTTCCCGTCGTGCATGCTTTCAGCAGTGCGCTTGCAAATAAATGAGAGGAGGAATGTTCTCAGCTGCTGAACAGGAGGGTGGAAGAAGCTGCTTTCTCCTTTTGGGATGCTGTAGTATATCAGGTTAGCTGGCCCAAGTCTCCCTTGCAGTGCCAAAGAGCAGTGTTGGACCAGGTCTTACCTGGCAGTGTTCTTTGTTTCACTGCTCGCTTGCCTCTTCATCATGTGCCAGAGCACATTGAGGTGCAAAAGAAACCTTGTCTCAATTTGGGCTGTGTTGGCAGAAGTTCTGAATAGCAGAGCCTCTGCTTCTAGAGCTGAGGTTATACCAGCTCACCAAAGCAGAGGCTCTGGAGTTGTTCACCATGAAGTCATCTGGGGGAATTAGCAAATTACACTGGTGGTAGCCATCATACAGGCATAGGAAGATTTGTAAATGCTTCTGTCAAAGAACCAGCTGAGACTTTGGACCAACCACATGGCAAATAGATTGAAGTGACTATGGATGGGAAAGAAAAGCTATAAGTTCAGTGGAGCAGTAGGTAGAAAATACAGCCCCATTCTGGACAATTTTGGTACTTCCATGCTTCACATTATGGGAGTGAAAGGAGTATTTTTCTCTGAGTATGTCGACATTGATGGAGCGTCTGGGATTCTCATGCACTAGTGTCAATGCCAGTGAATAAAGGGACTTCTTCAGCCTCCCTTGTTAATAGGATTGGGATGGTGTCCCATCCTTTATGGGATAAAGTAGATCAGATCACTGCTTTCTTTTTGTTGCCTTGTTTAATGGAGCACTGCGAAAGTGGCCATGAGTGAAGTCTGAGTTGCTTGCTGGATGTACTTTTGTCAACTCTGTTGACACATTGTAACTGGAAGTCTGTGTGGCAGACAACATTGATTGCTTCATACTGTAGGTTGAACTACGTTGGTAAAAAGGGTAATCCTATCCACGTGGTGAAATCCAAAAGCTTTCTCATCAGATTGAAAGGCTAATTAATATAGATGGATTGTTCAACCAAGGGAAGAATCAGAGATTGCTTTTATGCTCTGTCAGTGAGTGAGCTGCTGGATTTTGTTTTTATCATGGATACAGTTTGAGTAATGAATAATAAGGACATATAAACTACTGTTACAAATTTATTGTGAGAGAGGCATGGGCCTTACTTTGGTCCTAACCATTTCATGACAAAAGCGTTACAAATCTTAAATATTTTTACTGTTTGTAATTAAGGTATGAGATATAATGGAATAAGTCATTTAAAGCAAGGTCAGTAATCGTATGATGTTTGTGCTTAAGGTTTTAGAAACCAAATTGAAATGAATTTGTCCTTCTCTAGAGAAAAAGAAAATGAATCTTAACAGTTTTAAGGAAGTGTGTGTCATTAACGAGAAGAGAAGCTGAGTCTGGAATGCTTGTTGAGTATGTATAGTTGTTGTTGTCTTGGGTTTCTCCAGGCGTGCTCTTGAATGGGTAAGGAAGTTGGCTAGGGCTGTTTCTCCATTCTCAGTTCTCATATGATCTTGCATCTTCCCAATTCTCTTGTTTAGCAGCTTCTGTGGAACAGAGAAAATGTGATAATTTACAAGGAGGAGGAGGAACATAGGATGAATCTAGTTGAAGATGCTGGGAGGGAAATGGCATCGGCACTGCAAAGCTTTCAGTGATGGCACAAAGGGTATGGGAAACAAAAATGCCTATTTCGCATGCAGGAAGTTGTGGACAGTATGAATTAATCAGGTTACACAGCGGGGAGCCTTGCACAATTGGAAGGAAAAAAGAAGTTGATGGATGGTGTCCCATTTTAAGATACAAGAGCACCAGAAAGCATTCTGGCAGTTTGCCTTTGATTTAGGGATGAGGCATCACTTTTGAGTGTGACAGTGATGCAGTAAAGGTAGATACGGCAAGATGGCTGGGGGTGGAGGCGCAGGACAGTGCTGGAAGCTGCCACAGTGAAAGCAAAAAGTGATTTCTCTCTATCAGAGAGGACGTGGAAAATGTGTTTGAAGATTTTCCCAATGATAAGAACTAATAGTCTAGATTCACAAAAGATTTTGCAAAGTAGCAGAGATGGTATCACATCTTTGGTTAATATCTGTTTACGTTCCACTAACTAACTTAAAGCAGAGATGTCGTGTACTATACAGATCTCGGAGAACAGCCTTGGGTACTCTCTATTCAAGTTCTTCAGGCAGTAAAATTTGCTCTGCATGTGTAGTGAAGCACGAGGCAGCTGTAAGTAGCTGCCAGAGGAGTTTCCCCCTGTGAAGACTTCTCCAGCATAGCATTTCCTTTGTCAGTCCCTGTAACTGGTATCGTGTGAGGGGGAAAATGGCAAAAAGGGGCATGTCAGACAGATTTTTAGTATGCTCCATCTCTTGTTGGGAATGGCTTTCTCAGGAACCTTACCCAAACGGGATAAGGTGTACCAGGGTTCCCTTGCACCTCGTATGTGCTTGGACTTTGTACAGGTCAGGATCCCTAGAGAAGCAGTTCTTACTTGGGGGATTATTCCTCTGTGCATCTGGGAAGGGCTTGGACACTTTAAGAATCTGCTTCATAATGTTTAAAATATGAAAGCTAAGTTAGCTAGCATGACTCTTAATAAAGGGCTTCAATTCAGGATCTGGGATGTAATGAGTCACCACTGACATGTGATGTGTTTTATTTTGTGTCTCAGTGCTAAGGTTGGTGAAAACACTTCCTTCCTGAATCTTTAAGTGCACAAACCCGATCTGCACTGCAACTCAGGAAACTCTTACGATCAGACCAAAAGACAATTTTTTCCTATTTTTTGTTTTGAATATTCTACATAATTTTAAGCTTCCTGAAACTCCATTCTCACTGACTTTCTTAAAATGACTCTTCTTGGGCTCAGCATTGCCTGTTTGTATTTGATCTGGAGGATTGCTTTTGAGAGCAGATTTGTTTCAGTTGTGCTTTACAATCCCAAGAGATGGTTAACAGAAACTAGAAATTCAGTGGGCTACCAGCACTTCCATCGCATGTGGTGTATCAGGGGAAATAGTCAATGCTGCCAGGAAACAAGTTGCTCTTTGTGTTTTCTTTTTTCTTTTCTCCAAGAGCAGAGTGGTTGTGTTTGTCTTCCCACAGAGACAGTAGAGGTCCTACAAAAAATTAGATAAAACTTAAAATTTGTAGTCATTCCATTTGTAGTATCTCTAATTGAGATAATGGCAGCAGTTGGTGAAGAGAGTAAAGGCTTTTCCAGAATTATAGGAATGGGAAGAGGCATTGTTCCATGTTTTGTTTTCTGCTCGGCAGCAGTTCAACTGCAGTGCCAGAAGATGGCTACATACTTATCTCAGTTCAAGACTTAAATGCCTAGTTTATCTTTTAGGAACATAAAATAACCTCACGCTCATATAGAAATACCACATGGGAAAGGGAGCTGGTTGTTTGGGGTGGGTTTTTTGATAGTGTGTGTCTCACAGGACAGTTCATTCAAGATATAAGAGGAGATGGGAAAAACTGTGATTTACCCTAACAGTCCTTTCTCAGTGCCAGAGTCTTCTCTGTACTATCCTTCTAGACTTTTTGTTAGTCCAAGTCCAACTGTGTATTTTGACTTGGTATCTGCTAATGTTTCTTCAAGTCAAGAGCATTGCAACACCAAAACTAATACAGCCTGTGAAATACTGTGCATAATACCCTGACTTGGTATGTTCATAGCTTTAATTTTTATTATTGCAGTCTATGCTGAATGCACAATTCATCAGAGTTTATAAGGAATGAGCTTTGCTGTGAAATGGCTGAAGTGTGCTATAATTATGGCACCAGAGCAGGTGCTATTGTCTTCAGCTCTTTCGGAAAGAAAGGGGGGGAAAAAAAAGCCTTAAGCAATCCTGGCCATTTGTACCTAAAGGAAACAATTCTTTATATTAATATATAAAAGGATTGTTTTGTGTTCAGTCAAGGGAATTCTTGGCAGTCGGTTTAAGCTTACATGTATATATAGCACACTGGAGCCTGTTAAGTACCTCTGTTTTCTTTATGGATGGAGCTTTGGTGCCAAGAGGTCTGCACCGCGTACAAGCGTAGAGATGCTTCTGTCTGATGGATTGTCCCATAGCAAACCACATCGCATACAGGATGTTCAAACACGTATTGATTATGTGGTTCTGTAGTTTACAGCAGAATCATAACTTGATGCTTTTAAGTACATATATGCAGTCAATCCTCTTTTAAGTACATATATGCAGTCAATCCTCATGTGAAGGAGCTCAATACAAAAGAAATTTTTTATGGTGCACATTTGATATAAGATTAAATGACATTAGATTAAATGTATGTTATACTTTTCCTTTTTAATCACCTTAGCATTATTGAGAATCTATGCAATTCTTACAAGCATCATCTTTGTGTTAACTATGGACTGTAAATGCATAATAAAGCTCACAGTGTGTATTACACTACTTTGGTTTTAGTACCAGGTCTCACAGTAAGCTGCAAGGGAAAACCTCATATAACACAGGTTCAAATTTTTTGTAGGGCTACTTTTATATTTGTTACATATCTGTAAAACTTTCTTTCACCATTGCATTACAGAATAAGAAACTTTTACTTGAGGAAAAATTAGTGTGTTGATTAGATTTTAGTCCCTTGCACAAATAAAATAGAAATATATATGCTTATAGAGAACTTGCTTCTGGTACTGTAATTCTAGGTTCCAACAGATTATTTGCAAAATATAGGCAATTTGACTCAATTGTCACTTGTAAATGTAGGAACGGATACCAGATTTGTCAAGACTGCCTTATGTTATCAATTTTTAAAAGCAGTTATGTTAGCTTACAAAGCCTAGCCGTGTAAATGATGATTTAGCCTGGTAGCATTTATTTGTAAGTTGTGACAGGAGTGCTTGAATGTTTCTTCTGGAACAGCTTTAATGTTCAGGGGCTTTAATCCAATATTTTGGATCTATGAAAATTATAGAAATTTAAAATAAGACTATTTGGTGATAATATGGTGATTGTGCTATTTAGCCAAACGGTTGTGTCTGTGCTTGCCCTTCAACTCACATTTTCCAATCTTTCAAATTCCTTTTCCTCTTATTCATTGTTAGTGGAATTTATATGTTGACTGTATGTTGTTATCCCTTGTTTTATAGGGTTTAAAAAAATGTTGCTCTGCTGTCACACAACCATCTCGGTGCTCACTAACTACATTAGCTCTTGCTGCAGTGTGTGTGGTGACTGTCTTATGGCAGGGAAAAAGAGCATGCTTGAAATGAAGTTTTTATTTGTCTGAACTTCAAAAGAATACTATGCAGTAGTATTTAGAAAACTCCACGAGCAGCTGAGTTTTAGCCTGTGGACACCATTTGGCCAGTAAAGCAAGCAGAAAAGATCTGAAGCAGATAAATATTTGTAGAGGCATATAGAGAGAATGGCCTCAGCTTGGTTCTTTAATGGAAGACCTTACTTGTCAAAGCCAAGGCACCCAAGCTGAGATGCTTGGAAAAGAGCTGTAGGTGTGTGTTTGCCCAAGAAGAGGAAGCGCATTGTTGAGGCCTTCACCACTGTGTTATAAAACCCGCTGCACACTGGTGTTGTAACCCTGCAGGGATGGTGCTTCAAGTCCTACAGGGCAAGTATAAAAGCCTGTGTTAGAACTGATCTATTCAGTGAAGGAGGAAGAGGTCTTCAGTAAAGACCTTGAGGAACATATAGTTACAACCCCCCTGTCATGAGCAGGGACATCATTCACTAGACCAGATTGCCAAAAGATCCACACAGCCTGGCCTTGAACACTTCTTGCTGTGATGCTGGCTTGCCATATTCTCTTAAATTATTAATTGCTACAATGCACAGTATCAGTGACTGAAGATGATTGTGCAGTAAATGTATTAAGTCCCATTACTGCCTTACTTTTCTTTGCGTTTTCTTACCTATAACTTAGCTGTTGAAAAAAACAACACTAAGATTAATAGTAAGTGGATGATTTTATTGCCTAGTTTCATTTTTCATTACCTGACTTACCTAAATCACAGGATTATGTTTCTGAAACCAACTGTTGAAATCTAAACTTGGATCTGTCTCTGTAACAATTATATAAATATAAAATATAAGTCTGGATTAATTGAAGCAACTAAAGCACTTAGACTTTTAATCTTGTAAAAAGACTGTGTGTAAATTGCCTCTGCTAGGTGGTGCTCATGAGGGTCTCCAGCACTTGGGTCCTTACGGCAATATCCCAAACATCGTGGCTGAATTGACAGGAGATAATGTACCAAAGGATTTCAGTGAAGATCAAGGATATCCTGACCCTCCAAATCCCTGCCCTATTGGAAAAACAGGTAATTCTGCTGAAGCCTTTGCACCTCACTGTACATCTTTCAGTCTGTACTAGGTAGGAAAGCACTTGATCAGCAATAGGGGTTTTCTTTCGTACTCTACCCGTGGAGCAGAACTGTCGAGCAGTCGGGTGTTTTGATGAGATTATATTTTTTTTAGTATGTGTACCTTCTGTGTTGCTATATGAGTGCTAGAGAAGGTGAGGTGAAAGAAGTAATCTTGACTTCAGACTAGAAGATGGTGAGATTTATGGTAGTGTCTTGTTCCTGGGGTCAGTTCATTTTTAGGCTGGCCCCTGAAAAAAGTTATCATTCTGTACAGATGAGATTTACTCTTATTTTAGAGACTTTCATTGTGCCAAGAGGAATGAAACTGTCTGCCCTGATCTCCAACCCAGACCATGAGTCAATATTTAAGATACCTTGGCTCTAATCCATGTGGCTTTATAGCTCACTGCGGGTACATCCATGCCAAGAAGTGGAGAACTACATGGACTTACCCCAGCTCTTTGCACGCAGGCTCGCTCTAAAGAGGAGCAGTGCAGCCCCGGAGTGCTGGAGCAGTACAGTACCCAAGACACTTGGCATGTCCCTCGGCTTGGAGCTCTGCATATACCAAGCTATGTGCGTGGCTTGTGCCAAAGGGTACTAATGCAGCACTGCATGAGCATGATATAGACATTATCCTAAGGGAATCGAACCTTTTCCTGTTATTTGAGCCAAGGAGTGGTTTTTCAGTACTGAAAATAGTAGTAAAACACCCATTGGTTGCCTTGGGAGCTGGAACTGGGAACGAGCACTCTATTTTTCGCTCATTTTTTATTTGTGAGCCGAGATCCTTTCAAAATCTTGTCTGTTTAGTTTTATTTTATTTTATTTGGATAATGTAAAACAGTTGTCTCTGTTCTTATTAAAAATGTTCTAACTAGCTTAGAATTGATAAAAAGTAAATATTTGTCATGAAGAGTTTTCCTAACAGCGCTTTTATATTTCATTCAAAACTATGACAGAATTTTGCACAGTCCTCAGTNATAGCTGTGCCTGACAGGTTTCAAATGATGGGTTTAGGTTTTCTCTCATACGCAAGCGCACGCACACACCCGTGGACTTTTTATTTTCTGTGCTTGTCCATTAGATTTCTGTTAGTGATTAGATAAATAAAATAAAAAGCTGGCATCCAATTTCAAATGCCTTTGAAAAATCCCTTCAATTTTTCTTTCTTAGGTGAAATAAAAGTTGTTAGTTAAGCTAATGCAGTCAGATATGAACACAGCGGGGATTCTAAGGGACGTGCTGCCTGCTCAGATAAATGGCTCTGTCGTAGGTACGCTGTGAGTGAAGATAGTATCTACCAGGATTAGAGTAAAATGTTTTTCAGAGCCTTAAATGGAAATTCAAGTGGTGACTGTTAAAACTGTATTATGCATACAAATTACTGGAGGCCTTCCTCAATCAGGTCTGTGGATTTGCTTAATGGAAAACAATTTTTCCAGTCACTGTCTACATATGTACATTCCACAGCGGGAATACATAAGCCTGGAGTACTGAGCTTGGAGATTTTTGGTTTAGCAGTCGCAGAGGGCACACACACGTCCAGCTGCCCTTCATGTTTTCTACCAGAAGGCACAGAAGCTCTGAGGAAGTCTACCACATTTCTGTTGTCACCTGTTTCTCTCTGGAGACAACCCTGCCCCTACTGAGACTGAAACAGTTTTTAAATGCTTGTAGTTAACTTTAATGGTTTCTGAGTTAACTTGGCTGGTGTAGTTATTTTTCCCATGTTTTCTGCTGGCAACTTTATTTCCCTCCCCGGTTCTGAGGAGAAAAGAGAGAAAGCCAGATCTCTTGGAATTAGACTAACCTCCACAGAGCATTGAATCAACTCATTTTTAAGTAAAGTCTTTAGTCACAGCTAAGGGCAGGGGGGGTNCATTTACATGACAGTCACACAAGGGCAGAAGGGAAAGCCCACAGGTGTGTCCTCTGGAGGACTTGTGCTCTGGCAGATGTAGCTGCTTGGATGATGCCCAGCATCATGCCCCGCGCAGTAGGATCTCATTGGATACGTCCGAGAGGAACTCGGGCTGCAAGCTCCTTGTGCTGATAAGGCAGAGGGAGCTCCAGGAGCGACTTTATCCAAAGAGCTACTCTGGCTTCAAGTTGCTGAAGTTTTGTTTAATCTAAAGATTACTTGGTTTGGTAAAATGTCCATAAACTGACACTGTCTGCAAAACCCTCCGTTGTGATTAAAGGAGGTTTCTGGACTCTTCAGATTAGTTATCAATCTGCAGAAATGTCTTCAAGCCTAAAAGTTCTGCCACATCATAAATGATTTTCAGCCCTTTTGAAGAAAGTAGCAAACCAGAAATGCAGTTCCATGAAGAGTTACTCAGCAATGGAAATTCTGTCTTTGTTCACAGCATTGTTTTACCATGAATGTCAAAAATATTGCCTAAACAACTTCTACAGCTTCCTGTGGGCATCTCAGAATGACCAGAGGATCCCTTCTGAATCAGAGTAATGTGCAGTGCTATATAAAATTATGCTCAATCACTAATTTAAAAGCAAAGAAGGGGAGAGCTTGGATAATATATTTGTTTAGTTTGAAGTTTCATTAAGTTGTGGGTTTTGTTGGGTTTTTTAAGAAATAATGAAGTATGTCCTGACAAACTCCTCTCATAAGAAAAAAACCCCAAACAACCTGCTGTTTTCCAATAATCCAGTTCCTTAAGTGTTTGTTGTTTTTTTTTTATCATATTTAAGAATTTTCCTGATCAATGTGTTATATATTGTGTGTTTCAAAGCTCCTAAGCTCCTCATTGCTTTCTAACATGTTTTTGCAGTGGATGATGGTTGTCTAGAAAACACCCCAGACACAGCAGAGTTCAGCAGGGAATACCAGCTGCACCAACACCTTTTTGATCCGGAGCATGACTATCCCAACATGGGCAAGTGGGTAAGTACGTGCTTCTTGCTTATTTTTGTTTTATGTGAAACTGGGTATTGTCTGCCATGTGGGATGCTATGAACACACAAGGAGAGTGTTGTGTTTATTGCTGGAAAAAATAATCACCCTAAGCTTCTCAAAAAAGGTGAACTTGCCCTTACAAAAACCGAAATAGCGATTGATGAAAAGCCCGTAAAAATAAAAAGTATAAATCCATGTCTTGTTACCTGTCCCAGAGCATGACAGTCATATATGTGCTTGATAAATGCAACAAACCACATTTCAATGTACAGGGGACATAAACCAAAACTAGTGTAGATTTCACCCAACATTTCAGAACAAAACAGTGCCCTAACTTGAAAGTGTTCAGTGAGTATTCACTATTCAGCTACTTAGATAAAAAAAACCCAAAAAACCCCCAAAACAGTGCTGCAGTGTCTAAACACCTTAAAAAAAAGATCTAGGTCCTGATAACTTGCACTAAGAAATACTCTCTAGCATAAAGCAATTTGGAGGACTTGATGCTGCTTCCTCCTCTGTTCAGGTTGTGCACAACAGTGTATTGAAAATTTCTTTTACACATTGTACATAATAAATATAGTAAGCTACACTAAGGGCAGAAATCTTTCTCTGAGCGTGCAAGGACTTTAATAACTCCAGCTAGACTATTTCTTCAGACAAGAGGCTCCAAAGAGCTCTGCTGCTTAATCTTCGGTTACATCAGTTAAATGTCCAATCCCAAATCCATTTTCAGGTGCAAGGAAAACAATAACAAAGATCATTATTTATGCTTCTAGAGCAAGTCACGGAATCTCATTTTACGTTGTTATAACACTTCACTTAAGATTGCCCTCAACCAGTGCTCTGTAAGCATATATCGATACACGGACACATTTGGCAGTCTCTTCTGCTGCAATTGTGAGACAGTGATTCATCCTTCATAATCAAACCAGTGTAAGATTTATAGTCTTAATTACTTATGTGAGTACTAAATTTCTGGAGAGAATCTTGCCAAAAATCCAAATTTTGGAAACTCTTGTTGCATTTGAAGTAATTACCATCAAAGGTTTTCATTTTAAAAACACCAGATGGTGAACTTTCTTATTTATGCCAGATAATGCTGTTAGTTTTCTTATTATTTGTAACTAATGTATTTTCATAATACCACGCTGAAGACCATAAAAGCACTCCTTTAAATCTTTGGCCTATAGCAGTATTTCAGAATCAAGCTTACATACTGTGTTGTCATCAGCAACATATATACTTAACAAATGGTAGGTAATCATTAGTGAATACTGGCCGTTTTCATTTCTCCATCCATCACTAATTCCAGGGAAAAAAAGCCTGCTCAGGCATGGATTAAAACGGACTGTTAGGTCCTAAACAGTAATCATATCTAGCTGCAGCGTAGCCAGCTCCAGATCTTTTTAATTAGAGATGAAACAGCTGGTAATGTGCACGAGCAAAAACGTTCTGCCTGATCCGGGGGAATAGCCTTGTTCGCTGCCTCCACTGTATGTTACTACACATTAAAAAGACAAACACAGTGATATCTGTTTTTATGGTTGGCTTTGTTGTCTCTCTGAAAAAAATAAGAGCAGAAAAGGCACTCTAGAAATCCACTGTTCAAGACTCACTCAAGGGAGCAATAAAGTAGATCAGATCTTTTAGGTCACTGACTGTCATCTGGATTAGATCATAAATGACCGGCTGCGTGCATCCTCATCCTCCCACCACACCCGGCCACCACCCTCTGCCCTCCAGCAGCCTACTTTTCCCCTGGAAGAACCTGGGGCTACATGCCCCAGGGGCCATAGTGACTGCGTATTTACAGACCGCATTTCCACTCCTGCATGCTGTGGAGGCGCTGGGCTGTCACCACCGTCTGAAGCCCTCGGAGCCAGCGTGTCTCCTGGACCCACGTGAGTTGGCGTGTGCTGGCAGCTCTCGGGGGAGTTTCTCCCCTGCCTTTTCCTGATGCAGATCGGTTCAGTCAGTGCTACACTTCCCCCTGACTTGTCCTTTCGAGGAGCCAGCGTGCATTCCTTAGCATAACCGCAGTAAAACCCAGCTTGCACCAGCAGGTCAGAAGAAAAAGACCTGCTTCATGAATAATGGGAAAGAAACAGGTTGGTTGGTTTGTTTTGGTGATGCTCTAACTAATGCTTGCAAAGCTGTGGGATGTCTGCAGTACCTTGTG
Organism: Heliornis fulica; assembly: GCA_013399135.1. Lineage (NCBI taxonomy): Eukaryota > Metazoa > Chordata > Aves > Gruiformes > Heliornithidae > Heliornis > Heliornis fulica. The sequence goes on from VXBZ01012398.1 coordinate 252,006, forward strand.
CAGAGCAGACATGTTTTATGTGGGTAAAGTAAGTGTAGAAGGTGTCTCATACAGTTAAGTATATAATACTGTGCAGTTGCTAAATATTATGTATAAATACTGCTAATACATATGAAGATTTGAATATATAAATCATGTGTACTGTGTTAGGAGAGGGAAGAAAAAGGAAGCCATTTCCTGTGTTTGGGATAACTCTCCATAGATGATGATGCTGACATGCAGGAAGTCTTGGGAACAGGCTCTGTTTATAGGCCAAGATGCACAGCTTATCCTCTCATCCCAGCCCTGAAGAGACTCTCTTCTTCTTATATGTGGAAAACAGAGGGGGCAGTGGGAATAGTAAAGTGAGGGACTTTTGGAGGTTTCTACCCTAGTGTGTGACTATGGTTTCTACAATTTCTGGCCACAGAGGTCTTGGTATGTGGTTTTTTTTTTTTTATCCCCTCGGTTCAGATTTTTCCTTGCAGGAGACAGGTACTTTCTATTTGAGTCTTCCTTTTGCCCATCTGACAACTTGACCCTTTGGATGGTCTGAAGAATTGTTGGCATTCAGAAAGACTTGCATAAAGATAATTTACAGTACACAATTTAAAGTACAAATCTGAAAACCACTTACATGTAAGTCATATATTTATTGAAATCCAAAGTATTAAAAAGAGGAGGAAAGTTCAGCTGTGTTTTCTGACACCAGAATCAGCACAAATGGAAAACTAAAAGCAGCCGTGTTTTTCAGCAACACTTCTTTTTACTGAAGCCGTGGGTAACGTCTCACTCTTGGGGTAGAAATAACACCGGTTTTGCTTATCAGCTACAGTGGAGGGATTGAAGACAGTACACAAGCAAGTAAAAAGAAAAGAAAGAAAATGGGAAGCAGGGATAAAATATTCTAGTCCTTGTTAATGAAGGTGACATCTCTGGCTTCCTAACCTCTATGAGATCCTGAAGCTAGTCACTCATAAATTTCATTTTATTTCAATTTCAGTTATAGTGAGCAACATTAAGTGCATTATTCTTTGCCAACTGATGTTTTTAGAGATCTGGATGACAGTGGTGATTATTAGGATTGGTTATGATAGGTCTGGCATTCAATTTCAGGCAGCAAATAGAGATTGTTCAATTCTGTGTAGTATGTTTGATGTACTAGAAGTTGTCATGGTTGATATCCCTGATAAGACTGTAAATTGACTGAAAAAATGAGCCCTCCTGAAAGGATGCAACCCTGCTCATGCAATTTTCCCTTATGGTTTTGCTTAATAACGGCAGATTATACAGCTGTTGATTTTTACTGACACACCAGTTTCAGTGAGGTCTGAAAGATCTGGTGGTAAATCTCTCTCGCTTTATTGTGTAAGCATTTTAACTTCTGATTTATTTTTTTCCCGTTCACATCCCAAGCTGTAGCACTGTAGTTCAAGTAGCCGGGAGGGTGCAAAAGAAGCTGCGGGAGTGAGGGGAAAGCAGTAATTCACATGTGGCACCTTTCCAGATGAGGTGTATCTTTAACTGGAGAAACTCTGTGCCTTCTCTCCTAAGAGCTCCTGGGTGAGGGATGAGAATGGTGAGCACTTCATGGGCAATGTTTGGTGGCCAATGAGCTCAAGCCCTTACGCAGTGGAACATATTTTCAGGATTGCTATTAATGTACAAGCACACTCTTAGCTCATGCTCCGTAACCTCATTTGCTATGCACTCTACATAATGCTGAAGTAGTAGTTATGGTCTTAAACCATTCCCAAATAGACTAAACAAAATACGATCTTCTTGAGCAGGAACAGTTCAATTGTAAGGAATTTTTCTGAGTGGCGAAAATGTTAGCTCCAGTAGTTGTGAAATTATGCTTATTTCAGAAACACTATTTTTTCTCTCTCGAAAAGCATATGGTCAAGTAGTTTACGTAGACAGGCTTCAGCAGTGATTAGTTTCCTAAGAATAATTTATGCATCCATGAGTTTCTTTAAAATGTTAAATTTAAGTTTTCTCGAAGTAAGTTTGCATAAATGACTAGCCAAGAATGTCTCCCTTGGCCAACTTCATCTCTGTTCCCTTTTGGCACAGTTTAGACAAAATAACTGAGGTTGGGCAGGAGATAGGCCTTGTGAATTTGGGGTTTAATGATCACGAGAAGTACAAAACAAGACAATTTTGGCAGATTTCATTGTAACACTTGAAAATGTTTGTTTTTTCTCATATCAAGGCTGCAGAGAGGGTAGAAGTGTTTGGTGAATTTGTCTTGCGCTAGAATTACACTTTCTATTTATATAATCAATGTTAGGTCAGTTGTTTATAGCAGAATTAATGGCCTTGTTTATATAACGTTCTGCTTTTATACATGTAATTCTTCTCTCCTTCCATTTTCAGGTTAGGGTTTGCTTTTGTTTTTCTTCATAATACACAATTGAAATGTGTTGAGCATGTGTGTGTTATTCCAGACTTTATTAGAAATCACTAGTTGTATGAAATACAACAATATGTGGATGCAGTTATGTAAACTATGGTCAGGGTTGGTTGGGTTTTGGTTTTGTTGTTTTTTTTTCTTTTCTCATCATCATAACTTTCTCTTCTGCCAAGATGTTTTTGGCAGTTTTTAAAAGGTTCACCATTAAAAATGTTACAGATCAAATGATTTTTAGAATGGTTATTGAGGGCACTACTTAAACAAAGGAAGAGTTTGCGCTGAACTCCTTTCAGCAGAATTTTGCACTGGGAATTGTTGATATCTGGAAGGAAATAAGCAAAGACAATGGAACAGTAGGAATGATGCCGATTGCTGTTTAAGAATTGGAAAATCCCTTGTAAAGAAAAACTTTTGCTCCTGTTCTTGTGTCACCTCAAATGTATGGAAATACATACAGGACTCCTGGTCACTCTCCTTCCCACTATTATTTTTCTCTTTTTTTCCATCTTTTTTTTAAATCTTAATATATGTGTTTACGCCATGTATCACAGGACAGAGAACATCCAGTATGTTTCATTATAACTGCATGTACTTGATGCACTGATTGACTAAACAAGGATGATAATATACTGCAATATAATGGAAAATTACTGGCTTTTGTATTGTTGATGAGACACTGACTGCTCATGAAGAACTGCAGGAATATACACAAATTTATTTGTGGTTTATCTTTCTCATAGAAGTAGTATTTTAAAGGAAGAGTGTAGTAAGTTTAATGGCTGTATCTCTTTTCCTCACCTTCCAGAGCAAGAATATACTCTTTGAGAAGATTAACGGTGGTCCAAAACGAAGAAAGAGGGTAACTATAAAAATGCTTTATAAACCCTGTTCCTTCTAGAGAGCTAATCAGAATTAAAACTATACTCTTCAAATGAGTTAGTCTAATGCCCCTGTGGACTATCTGTGATAAAATACTAGAGCAGGCTTCAGAACTGTCCACCAAGTACAAGATGCATTTCTCTAAATAGCCTGTTGCTTTTGGAAGATGCACTTAAATGCAGAGCATTAATTCCAAAACTTTTGTATTATCTGTGGTTTTGATTTAACCTGTTTTATAAAAAAAAAATTAGAATTATTTAAAACAGAATTTAAAACTTTCCTAATGAAATATTAGTAAAATAAGTTACCACTATCCATGCATGTGAATGTTTTGGGGTGTAAATTAAGGTAGAACCGATCTTTTAGCTAATGTAATTTGATTCACTTACATACTTAGGTCAGATTAAACTCCTCTCTGTGTCCTACTTGCTTGAAAGACAAAAGATGAATGGGATTCCTCTCCTCTTTCTTCCCCTGAATCTATGTATCACAGAGAACCTCTTCACACTCCACCTCACTATCTTCTCTCTTTTTTAAATTTTTTTTTTATTTTTTTGGTAGTGTCAGCCTTTCTTTTATCTAAAAATCACTCTAAGTCCTTAGCTTTGCTGTTGGTATATACTTTTTGTGAGAAGAAAAAGTCTAGTTCTCTGCCAGAAAGTAGCTTTTCAAAATATGAAAGCATAGTTTATATTGTAAATGAAGTCAAATTTGGTTTAAAGTAACTGAAGTGTAAGCGAAGAGGATGTATTTATTTATTTATTTAATTCTCAAACCTAAAGTCTTTGCTGGAAGGGGAGAAGATGGGTTGATTTTTTACTGATTCACACATCACTGGTAAGAAACACTGCTCAACCATATGCTAATGACCTACCTTGTGCTTAGTATGTGCCTCCCCATTACATTTGATTTTTGAGTTTGTCAGTGGAAAAGAAAAAAGGGTAGGCACCTGATTTTAACTCTAAATAGAATTTACTGTGGAAATAGTTATGTGGAATATTTATTAATCACTAGAACAACATGTTAACTTAGGGTTAGTGCAATATATGCATGAGAAGTAACGAAGAAAAAGACAAGCATTTTCTGTTTGTGTGCTGACCGAAGGAATCACAAATGCACAAAGAACAATAGCTGGAGAGACATGACAGCTGCGTGGCCAGACATCACCCAGAGTTTAGGAGGTGAAGCTTCAGTTTCTTGCTTTGCAGCAGATTTATTTTCTTAGTGCTGGCATGTCACTTAAGGGCAAATTCATTATCATTTAGAGTATTTTATTATTTGGAGGGTAATACTGTGATGATTACTAATGTTTTAATTAATGAGTCAGAATTTTCACTTTATCAGCCAAAGGGTAACCTAGAGCTGTCAGCAGCAGAGTAGAGTCTGTTATTCCCAAAACCAAAAAGCCCAGCGGATTCCCCTCCTGCACCCCTGCCGGTCTTCCCTGCCCTTCTGCACAGACAGGGAGTTTGGGGAACACAGCTCCTGGCAACACATTGGTCTTTTGAGTCAGAATGTCCCAATTTTAGCTTAACGAGAGCCCTGTGTAACTGTGTACATAGTGACTGTGATTGCTTGATGCTCTAACATAACAGTCACAGAGGCACTGCTGGAGCCTATAAAGTAACATACTCTATGTATGAGTGTATATTCATATATTTACATGTGTGATTACCAACACGCATATAAGCATACATTCACATAATCAGTATATATAGCAAAGGTATGTATTTACCATTATATTTACCTTTACCGGTATATTTATCATTTGCCACTGCGTTAGTGTTTGCAGTGCAAGACAAGCCTAAGCAGCCTCTTTCCCCTCTTCCCCCCATTATTTTTTTTTTAATTTCTGTGCCTGTCCAGAACCCAATATCCCAAACGTAACAGGAGTGCCTCTGACACCATTGAGTCACACTGCCGTGGGCTCGGAGCGGTGCTCAGAGGTGCTCAGGAACCACATTACTTGGAATTCAGCACATCTGTACAGGCTTAAGTGTTTTTTTAGTCAAATCGGCTAAGAACTATGCATTATGTTTTGTGTTTTCTTTTGTTAGTTGAGAAGGATTCAGGGTTTTTTTTTGTATTCTCCTTCTCTTCTACTTTTAATTCAAAAAGTAGCAAGCAAGTACCATTCCAAAAATAAGGCAAATTAAGCTTCCTAAGAATCTTCAAATAATTCCTAGAAGTTTATGCAACAGCCGAATTTCACTAAAATAACATTAAACAGAACTTCTTTAAACAAACACAAACAAATCATTTACATGTGTCTTGTTTTTAACAATTTAAAGCATTAAATGAGTGTTAGTTTTTAATATTTTTTCCACAGTAATTTTTGGTTCTTAATATTATTATGTTTTCACTTGCAGCAGGCAAAGCACTCAAAAAAACCCCAACTAAAACCCCAACCCAAAACGCACACCCCAACAGAAGTAATCAAAAGGACTCTCTGCACTATGATTAAGTACTGATGATAGCGTGTACAAATCTGGAGAAACCCAAGGGCTTAAACTCAAAGACAGACCAACCCCAAATCTTTTCCAGAGAATTGAAAAATACTTGGGACATAATTGAAAATAAATATTTTATCCCTACTGTAAAAGCTGGTTTTTTTTTTCCCTTTCCCCCCAATATTTTGGAATTCCTTCATTTTTTGTTGAAAGAAACAGAGAAATACCACAAGAAAAGTAATTTCTGTGATACAGCCAGCCATATGAGAATAAAGGGATACTGGAAAATTTTCAGTCCTCCGAAGTTTGTCCTTAGGCAAACAATTTTTATTGATATCAAAAACCAGCACGTTAGAATTTTTATCTCTGATCTGTAAAGGAGAAAATATATACTTGAATTTTGTTTACACTGACACTGTAACAGGTCAGAAAGTGGGCATAAGTTAATTCTGGAGCTTACTGCTTGATACTTGCAAATACAGTTAATACACTCTATTCTGTGGGTATAGATAAAATTCAAGCATGAGTTTTCTACACTGCTGTCATCTCCAAGCAGTTCTGAGGCAGGATCTGTTCTTCTTCAGTTTCACACTGTGCTGCTCACACGATGCAATGTGAAGCTGAACCTTCTCTGGGGATCTTCTTTCCAGCATTCCCCTGTTCTGGCAGAGGTAGGAGACCCATTTCCTATGCCAAAAAAACATGCTTGGCTCTGCTGCTGTGCCAGCAGTTTTTTTATCTCGGCATCAAGAGAGGAAGTGAGAAGGGGTTTCCTGGAGAGGAGATGGTGCTGAAGAGACTTTGATCAAAACCGGCATCTTGGTATCTAACTTGTCTCCCAGCGTAGGGTCCATCAGAAGCTTGTGACTGAAGGTAAAGCTTACCTGGAATTCTTTAACAGGTTCTGTCCTGCCTCAAGGACTAGGGAGATAGATCTGCCGCTGCTTCTCTGCCGAACCAAGGAACGGAAGCATGGAGCGAAGAGACAGTGTTTTACTTCAGACTGTTCTATAGTGTCAATAGTACTCCTTTGCTGGTATTCTTCTGAGTGGATTGGATTAAATTCTTGCACACAGAAAGTATTAGCAAACAAAACATTGATTGATTGTAGATACACTCCCTGGGAGCCATTTTTTTTTCAGTATGCAAATATTTGACAGCTAAGAAATATATTAATATATCCACTAATCCCAGTTACTTTTTATATGTTTCCCTGTTCCTAATAAGTATAAATAATTCTCAACTTTTTCAGAGTGTGAACCCCTATCTGCAAGGACAGCGACTGGACAATGTTGTAGCAAAGAAATCTGTTCCACATTTTTCAGATGAAGACAAGGGTCCTGAATAAGTACAATAAAAATGAATGATGAAAACCCATGCCATCCTCTGCTAGATCGTACTACTGCTTATATATAATTAAAATCCTCGTGAATGGCAGCATGTTTATTATTTATATAATTGTAGATAAAAAACAGCTGTATTTACAACAGTATGTTCTCCTAGATAACAAAAATATGGTTCTGCTTTTTGTTAAGTTATGGTAAAAGGCCATTTCTGTTGCTTTTATTTTAGTCGTGGAGCAAACTTTAAAAATGTTAGTCATTTTAATAGCTCGAGTGAGGTAAATGGTCTTAATGAGCAGCTTGTAAGTAGGAAGATATAAAAAAAAAAATGCCTGGTTTGACTCCAACATTTAATCTTAAATGTTACTATGTTTGACACATGAAAATTATAGTTTTATGTTTTGTTCACAAATATTGTTACTTAGCAAAGACAAAGTATTTATTTTACCCAGAGAATTTTGGCTTTTGGTTCATTTTAATAAACATTTAAGCAATCTACAAGGTTTGCAAAGTGACATTTTCCAAAATATTTCAGAGGCTTGTTTGTCTCAGTTATTGCTGTGCAAATTTAAAAATTAAAGACCTGCTTTATGACTCTATTCACTGAAATATTTTTCTGTTAATCAATCCACATCCACAACTTTCCTGACCACTTGTATATCTTTCTTTCTTATTCATGGTACTGTTGTGTGGAAATTAATCTCCACCACTGTTCTCTGTCATAGTAAAAGCAGCGATTGAGCATTGTAATGTTCTTAAACTGTGTGTCCCTGGGATATTAGAAGTGAAGATGAAGACATTTTTCTGTGTAATAAGACTGTGTCAACATCCTCTGAATCTAAATTGAGGATATGAAGGTCATTACAGTGATGAACATCCATAAACCTATGATACTCTTTATTCACTGCTCTTGAAGTTGCTCTGGGAAGCTTTAATTGCTTTTTTGCCCCTTGGAGGTTGAAGAACTTTTATGTTACAGAAAACAGACCTCTCCCTTTCTGACAGATGAGAATATGAAATTACCTGAAATTTTGTTACTTTCAGGTTGCATCTGAAATATTTCAAGCCAAGAGCATGGTACATTAGAATTATGGAAAACAGCATTAGCTTACAACTTCAAACTTCAAATACATGGAAAAAAATGTACTTTCTTTCTTCCATTCCAGAGAAAGACACTGTAAAACAATGATGACCCATTAGAAAAAACAGACAAGAAACTACCAGAAACTACATTAATTAAACTTAACAGGATGGCATAGATACAACTCTATGGCATTGGCTTTTTCTATCCCAGCACTTAGTAATTTGTAATAAATTATGTATGCAGAGAGTTGGTCCTCTCACATCATTTATGGGTAGGTTGCAAAACCGTAACATTCTAGGCTGAGGACTCATGTCTTTCATCATATTTCCTTTTCAAAAAAAAATCTGGAAAAGAAAACTAAATGTTACGTAACGCAGTGGGGTTTATTCTCACATGTGACACCAAATGGAGGTGTTGGTGTGGATTGAAGAGCTCCTTCCATTTCCAGTTCCTGGAATGGGATGGGAGTAATAATCCAGCTGTTTACATGAGAGAATTTATATTCCCTGCTTCTTAACATCACTCTCGTTATCACTCTCTGCACTCCTGCTTAGTCTTCACACAGGTACTGACAATTGTAGTTGCAAAGGTTGTCTCCGAACTCAGAAAAAAAAAATTATACCCCAGCATGAATCTGGAATCAGAGCCCACTGATGCCCAGTGGCCCAGGGTATGTGAAATGGCTGTTCCTCCCACCCAACCCCACTGACAGCCTCCAGTTAGTCAGAGGCTGGATTTCCAAAACCAAGGAACTCAAGATTCTTCAGGTGCTCAGCTGTCCTGATACTTCTAAAGTCATCTGAACTATATTCTTACTAGCTCCAGTAAAATCCCTTTTCATCATTAAAAAACCCCCAAAGCAACCACAAATGCAAATAATTTCATTTTTCAAGCTCTTAGTAAAGGACCAGCACATAATAAAATTTATTTTAATAAAATATAGCTATTACACACAACAGGAATTAATCTAATGTTAATTAAAAAAAAAAAAACAAAAACACCCAAAAATAAGCAATGAAAGTTGTCACTACTACTGCTCCAACAACAGTCTAAGCATATATAAGGGTGGGGTTTTGGGGTTTGTGGGGTTTTTTTTTAATAAATAAAACCCCGAAAGACCACAACATCGGTCTTTTGGATTCAGTGAGCAAAGATACCAATGATCCTCTCACTAAATGCTCACTCCACCAAACCAGTGGCTGCAAGAACGTAAACAGCTGCTCTGTTCTTAGAGATATACTCGCCCTATCGCATTTACCATGCATATGAATTAAGGAACATGTGTATTGCTATTGTTAAGAGTTTTCATTAAATTAAAAACCTTTTTAGATTATTTTAAAATCTGCAAGTGTGTTTATTACCTCTTACATATTTGAGAGACACTGTGCTTGAAAGAAGCTATGCAAAATAAAGCCCATTTCCATGCAACATTGCTTCTGTCTGGTAAGGAAATATTTATGACCCTAGTTTAAAAACATCTCTGTAACTGAGCAGATTATAGTATTTGATTTACGACACAAAAGTTACTCTGACGGTACATGTATATATATATATATATACGTGTGTGTGTGTGTGTATATTCACTCACACACTAAAATATACTATTTAAAAGATAACACAGTCTTACGATAAACTCCATAGTGCAGAATATAAAGATGTCAACCCACAGAAGAAAGCAACATATAAATGCTTAGTGAACTATTTAGGAGGGGAAAGAGCAATATGCTTTTTATTGGCACATTTGCACTCACCTTACGAACCATGCCACTAATCTCTTCAGCAACTCGTGAGCAAAGGAATTTGGAAGTAGTTCCTGGGAATGTGATGTCAAAGTCCCAAGAGATACTTACAGGACTGTAAGTAAAACTGAGATGAATCTGATTTTATCAAAATATGAAGCGTATCTTCCTCTATTAAAGTAAGGTAAGGACAGAGGCAGAAAGTTGATAACAAAGTCAATTAAATTTTTGGCTTCGTTGTGGATAAAGTAAAATTCAAGTCCCTTTGCTTCTAAATGTCATGAGCTGGGATGAAGTTGGGGGTTTTTTTGATGATGAAGAGGAGTCTTGAGTCCAGGACCTCAAATCAGTTCTCTAACCCGTAGTTGTGTGAAAGTGTTGAAAAAGTTTTGGTTTTGTTTTCATGCTACACAACAACCATTTTGTTTTGTTGGGCAAAAGCTCCTAACATCAACCCAGAACAAATGGAATGTTCTGGCCTTTTCACTGGTAAACTCACTAAAAGCTGCAGCACTTATCCTGTGAATTACTTTTTATGCAAGTACTTCTTTTTTACATACAGGTCTGGAAAGTACTTCTTTTTTACATACAGGCCCGGATCATTAAAGCAAAGAGTTCAGCAATAACTTTTCCGTCAAAGTCACAAACAGATTTATGGAAGGAGAAAGGGAAGGCACGCAGATTCAGAAGATGCTGCTACCATGACCACACAAAAATTTAAAATTTATGAGAAAAGTACAGTTTCCCATGACACACAGGGAAGATGTGTGAGTTCACTGTTTTAATAGCTAAGTGCACTATAGGTAAGGTTTAAAGTATATCTATGCCTTTAAGTGCTCAGCCACTGACAGTGACATACTTTGATGCGAAGTAAATAACCACCAAAAGGAAATGCAGAAGAAAAGAGTGCAAAGGCCACCACAAAAGGCCCCATGAACCACAAATACTGGCACAGGACTGGGTTCTAAGGGAAGATTTGTAAATATGAGACAATGGAAGGGTTAAGTGAATTATTTCCCAGTCACATAATGGTTCAGGTCCACCATACTCAAACCCTCTGCTATTAGGTGAAGAATTGGATCTTCCTAATTCACTATGAGAAAGACATATACAGTATAAATTCATGTTTGCTTTATTTATGATGCTAACTGCTTAGCTGTAATGACATGGATCCTGATGGTTGGTAGATCTGCTAGCCATGTGTTCAACACATGGCACCAAAGCAAACTTTAAATGATGTGTCATGGCAGCAGCATTACCAATTGGAACTAAGAAATCTTAGCAAAAATCCTGTTTTACTAACAAGGTGTGTTTCTGTATATGGGGCAGAGGTGGGATGGCATCCGAGCTGACTGATAGGAAATGTCTTCAGGCTTTAGAGATTAGGTAGACCTGAGTCACCCCTTTTTATTCTTTCCTATAGTTCCTGCTACCAAAACACAAAATCCAGTTCCTATTGCACTGGTGACTTTCACATTTAAACTCCGTGTTTCTTCATCCTACTCCACTCTCCAAGAAAAACAGCGGTGGGAGTCAGTGGCTAAATTTCACTGTAAACTGAGGCAAAGGAGAAGGGACAGAGAAAAACAATTTGTTATTTGGTACTAGTCTCAAGCTGTCCTGTGCTCCCTAACCAGTATCATTCATTTGCTGACCATTAAGCCCTGACTTTAAATTTATAAACACTGACTACTTTTATTCCAGATCTTTGCTCTGAATCTAACCACCACCATATGACAGTGTACTTTCTTGGAGTCACAGAACATCTCCGTTACAGATGGCAGGGTTTTTTGGTCTAGGCATCTGAATACTTTTTAGATCACAGAACAGGCATATGATATTGATGCTGAATTCAGTCTTAGCCTTTTTTAATTCTTTATTCTGAGAAACAAACAAACAAAACAAAAAGGATCCTAGAAGTTCTTCAGTGCATTAGCTACATGCTAACACCCAAAGGTCCTCTAAAAGTGGCTGAAATTCAAGTGGGGTAACCCCTATGAGGAAATGTCATCTTGACTGCTCACCCTAACACAGACCACCTTTCTACGCTGAGAAATAAAATATCATGTTGTGGCATTTCGTATTTCCAAATGGACAAAGCAGAGTCATGAAAGTCAGGTCATCCAGAGAAGCACTCATAATTCACTGTTAGTTAACTTTTCCCTTTTTTTAACAAAGCTGCAAGCAGTGACTAACTCAATTGCAAAACTATAAGTGACTCCAATGGGGAGTGCAATGGCTATAAGATTTATAGGTTTTAAAGCTGTATTACTGCAATTGGAGTAAGTAACCTATTTTTAATGTCATGTGAAACATTTATCAATTTTTAAATTGTCATAACTGATTTAAGCAAGTTCTTTCAAAGTCATTGTTATAACAGAGAATCACTGCTGTCATAGTTTATGCACAGACCCTGGCTACTGGTTAAATTCCCAAACAACCCAACATCTCAGCTGCCACAGGGGTCTGCACGTGCACAGGTAACGTGCATCCACACTGTTAAAAAGGACAAAAACTTTTGTCCTGCTTCTCATTCCTTACAGCTTCTTCCTACTACTTTCACAGTGCTGCCAGCTTCACTGCAGCTTTTCTATTATGGGTCTGAAGTTATCAAGTCTCTGAAAACTTGGTTTCAGGGGTTCTCATGAGTACAAGTTCTCCAGCATGCAAGCAATGTTTATCAGAATAATGTATATTTCTTTCTATTTTAAATATGTTACTTATTTTATGCTTTAGTAGTTGAAGCTATATTCTAATCTTGAGGCTTGCCAACGCTACTGGCTATTCCCTGCTGTGATTTTGTGTTCTCAGCAGCAACCTATGAGCCACTTAAAGGGTAAGAATTATGCAGAAGCTTGAACACCTTCACAGACACCTCTAATACAACATTTATTTTGTTGTGCATCTGGAGGTTTGCAAAACTGGAAACTATTTCCAATTAACAGATGGGTGAACAGTTGCAAAGAGGCTGTGGGCCAGCTCCACTAAAGCTTTAAGTGCCCACAGTGCACTTTGTGTAGAATACAAATGTCAAAGCCCAAGCACAGGATCATCAAAACTTGCCTCCCTTGCCTGACTCCTCAGGCTACTAAAGTCCATTCAAAACTCTGTTTTCTTGTCAACAAAGTACCTCAGGCATATGAACTTCTACTGTACATGCCTAGGACTGTCTGGTGAACCTGCACTGTCCTACACCCATCTCAGTTCTAGTCCCAGCCTGAATCCATTACCTTGGCAATTCCTCCCCTCTATTCCCAGGGAACCAGCCTGGTAAGGGTTCACCTCACAAACATCTACAGGACCAGGCATCGCACAAAATACCACAGCAGAAGTAGACTAGCCTAATTAAAAGAAAAAAAAGGTGGAAAAAAGAATGACAAAAGAATCAAAGTTCCATCAGCATCAGAGAGAAGGATTGACAATAAAGACAAATTTGTCATTTGGTGGTTAGTAGGGCAGAGTGAACGTGAGAAACGACAGGGTAACACCTGGGCTCTAGCTAGTCCTCAAGGAGTGTTTGGGTAACCAGCCAGGCACTGGATAAAAACACAACAGTAGTGCTAGAGCATGGTGAAAACAAGCCAACCACCCTCCCCCATCCTCCCAGCTTATGGCTTATTTTGGCTCCCTGTGTTTGTTTCCTGAATTGTTGAACAGCCTCAGCAGGGGAGATGCAGAGCCTCCCGTACAGACAGGCTCATGCCTCACGGTCAAGAGGGTACTACACCTCTGGAGGTGCAGCGGCTGCAGGTTTGAATGCCTGCAGTGAGTAAGTGGAGATCACAGTCTTTTATTTTCTGATTCTTGAAACAATATCTGCCTTCTTTCACTCACTTTTAATGTGTTTGTTTGTGGTTTTTTTAGTTGTTGATGGTTTTGGTTTGGGTTTTTTTTTCCCAGGAAAATTATATGTGTTTAGCTGCTACTGAAATAACAGGAAGAATTTTACATTTTATCAAGACCTGGAAATTAGAAAGGGTTCGTTTAACTGACTGTGCTCTAGTAATTTTAAAATATCTTTAGATCATTTTGCAACCATTGAAAAGGCAGCAATTTAAACCCCCACTTCCTTACCCATTATTAGCATCCTGGTGACAAATTCAGTCTTGCACTCACTGTCATGCGTAGGGTATGCTGATCAACGGCTCCAGTGATCCTAAGGGACCCTGTTAGTGTTTGCAACATGACATCTACTTACAGCAGAATATGACTTGTAACAAGCATTTTCACCATAGAAGCTCAGATAAAATCTTTTGTCTCCACACCAGCAGGAATATTTCTTTCCAAAGTGATTTCAGGTGGAATTCTCCTTATTAAAATATGCAGGGCCAAATACTGAAGGGGTTTTCAAAGCTTTCCCAGAAACTGATGGTTATATGCTCACAGCAGCAGGGATTGGGACCCCAGATAAACAATTTGGCCAGAGATGAGAAAGGGCTTGGTCTTACAAAGTACTTCTCTAAATCAGAAACAAGTCACATTAGGTTATGGTGGGTTTTCTCTATTTAGGAAGGCGGTTTTGCTCCTTCCCCCTTCCCCTTACCTCTTAATACACAGAGGCTTTCTCAAGAAATCATCCTGTCTCCCTTGGATAATGAGGTGCTTTTTGCCCTCAGACACCCTAGGGTCCTTACCTGGATATATCTCAGCCAATTACACCAAGATAAAAAACACTGCACCGTGTCTCCAATATGTTTTTACATCACGATAGCCATCTGAATGTAAAAACTTCAGCTTGCAGGAAAGGCATAGCAAAAAGAAGTCATGAACACTGAATCCAAGAATCTGGGACTGTATTACAAAGGAGGATTTCTTCCTTGCCTCACAGTGCACGAAACAGCTACAAGGATTTTTTTTTTTTTAATGCGTCTGATTGCTTTTGGTGAAGCCAGCTCCAAGGATACTTTCCCTTAAATGTCCTATTTTTTCAAAAGAAGGAAAAATATGTAATTTTTACTGTGAATGCATACGCTCATTTTAAAACCTTGACAAGAAATAATACAATCTCCTTCACGAGGAATCTAGTTCCATCTGGTTGAGAACCAAAAAGCCATGCCACAGTCATATCTGAAGTGTAATTGATTTGGTCATTTGCAATTGAACTTCTTCGCTTACGTATTTAGTGCATTAAGACTTCCTGAGGAGGGGAAAGAAAACTGTTTACATTTTTAGACTTTTTAAAAGTGCATCCAAAAGGTCCAAGTGTTTGGTGCCTGATTAATTACAAACACCTACAGGACTGCTCCCAAGTCTATTTACAGAATCTCCTCTAACACCAAGTGATTTTACACTTTTCCAATTTTTTGAATTGCATATTATTGGGCAAGGGTTGGAGCGGGGGCGGGGGGAGGTAAGAAACTAAAATGAATAAAACTACCACTGAAAGCAGCTAATGGAGAATTTCTGGGCAGTGTGGTTAGTCCCAGAAGGTAAGATGACAGCTCTTCCATGGCTCCAAACAACTCCACAGAAAGGAAAAGGTGATAGTCCTGGAACTATGTTTGGAGAATAAGTTAAAGACTTAAAAAACACTAATTAGAATTCAAGATACCGTAAGAAAGGGAAAGATCAATGAATAAATATCCAACTGCCCTTAGCCAAACAGGCTAAGCAGGATGCTTTTGACAAGGAAACAGAAGAAGTAAAACAGAACAGTTGGAAATACCAAGACAAGAGATTTGGCCCTAGGCTCGTCTGTGTAGTTTCCCAGAAGTGATTTTTTTTTTTTGGCAATTTTTGAAAGAGTAAATTTTTGGTAACTATACAGATGAAAAAATAGACTATTTTTTATTTTATTATTATTGTATTAGTATTTTTAATTCATAAGTTCACAAAGTTTAGCATTCTAATACGCAGATCAACTAGAACACCTTTTAACAGGGTAAAGATGTCCATATAAATTATTTTGGGGTCTTTTAGAAAGACTCTCCTGACTCAAGTCTCTTGGATTGTTGTGTGCGTTTCATTTCATACACTCCAACTAGCCCCACCGAAAACAAAATCAAACATCTGGCAAGTCCCCGCAGGATTCGAGTCCGAATCTAAGTATAGCAAAAAAAGATAAAGTATGCGCACAAGTCCACCTTTCTTACCAAAGCACTTGCTGTTTGCATTTATGTATATACTTAAAATGCTACTAAAATCAACAAAGACTGCTAAACTGGAGCCTTATCTTCAGCAGTTCTTTCAAATAACCACACTGGTTAAACACTTTTTTGTCTGCCTTTACATATTTTTTTTGTCTACAACAGTGAAAACTTGGCTTATTCACTGGAAATTTTTTTTTTTTTTTTTTTTGTGAAGAATTACAGAAGTTAAAAGGCCTCCTTTCCCATTAAAAGCTTGTAGAAATTACAAAATGGATACATTGAAGCACGTAGTCACAAGATAGGTGAAAGTTAAATACAATTTCTCTTCCCAGATTAATACAAACTGTTGACTTCTTGCATTATGTGCTTCTTTCATGGGAAGTTTGGGCTTAAAGGATTCAGGCCAAAGCGATTCTGGCTCCTTGAAAACTCCGTTCCTTACCGCAATTTTATAGGTTGGGAAATGGAGTCAAGAGCAAATCAGTGTGAGTGAAAAAGGGAAAAGGATGATGCTGAGATTATGTGTGTATTTGTGCCTCACACCCCTTCTTCATCACACAGGGACAATCTAAAAAATAGCAGTGAGGAAGAATTCTGTTCCTTACCACCTGCGTTCACACTCACTCCCAGAAGCAGACTAACTGATACCGGAGCAGTACAACTGTTTAATGGAGTGCTTCCCTTCCCGTAACGCAGCAGCCATTTCTGTGACACTGGCTTTAAAATATAAATGCAGAAGTTCTACACAGCCTAAATAAGTTGTTGTCTCACACAAAAAAAGGTCTCCAGCTCTTTCATTCCTGCAAAGCTACTTTTTTTTTTAAATGTGGTATTCCATTTTTACCTGGATATTGCCAGGAAAAATGAAGAGAACAGATACGATTTGAATTTTGAAAAGACAGCGATGGGGTAAAAGAAAAATCCAAACTAAAACAAAAGCCTCGCAAATCTTCTGACATAATAAAATAGTTCTCCTGCCTCTCTCACTTTTTTTTCCTTTCCTACAGGCAAGGAAAATAAGTGGCAGTCAGGAAAAAAGCCCAGATTTCATAACTTCCAGATATCTAATCTGCCTTCCCTGCTGGGCTGACGCATACGCCCTATAGGTGTTGCACAGGAGCCCCCACACTGCAGGGAAGAGAAAGCACTCCTCTTCCTCGTAACACCCCACGTTACAGGTGGTCACACAACAACAAACTGCCTTTCATCCCAGCAAGAAAGGATGGAAAGGGGCTGTCCTGCCAGAACTGCATATGAGATATATAGATATGCCTTAAAAGTGCAAGTAATCTGTCTAAGATGTTGGGAAGCGGGAAGGTGTGGTAAGGGAGTCTTTCAGTTCTGCAGCATAACTGGAAGCTGTATTTCATAGCTGTCATGTCCCTGGAATGAAATATGTAAGCAAACAACACATCAAGCTCCTTAGATGCCTCCTTTTATAATACCCAGTTATGCCTTCAGACTGTAAGGGCTTCTTATACTCACACAAACCCGGTTTGCTTAGCTGAGTCACCTCTCGTATCACATCGCTCCAAAGCTGCCCTGAAAGCAAAGCATGTCAGCAAACACCTCCTACAGCTTCATGAGACAGAAGAAAAAGAAAAGCAAATGCATGAGGGCAGAGGAATTTTTCATGGGTATTTTATGGCTTTCATTTTCTTGGCAAAATCTTCTATAGCTATCAAATACATAAGATGCATCAAAAAATTGTGAAAAGAGTTGTAAAAAGGTTAGCTTGACAAATGATATTTCTTCATTTGGCATGAAAGTTTATATTTGTCCAGCAGTCAAACTTCATCCTAATAAAACAAGCTTTCCTAAAGCACTTTTGAAAAATAGTCACATATGGATTGTATTATATATGTAGGTGTTTTGAGGCCAGAAAACATATTTTTTGCTCTATGTCTGCAGCACATAGCGGAGTGGAATGTTGGTGGGTGACCGTGGATCTAGGTGCAGAGATCATTACAAGCCCACAACCTGACTCTGCATGTAGTATATGCTAAACAAGAAAGCTTTTCAGACATACCAGGCCACCATACTTTTCAGAGCAGGATCCCAGGCTTTGGAAGTATTTAGTTGCTAAAAGCTAGGGATTTTGTCTCAAACCCATTCATTCTTTAGATGTTAAATGTTCTATTTCTGAACATTCCCAAATGAAAAGCACGTATATTCCTAGTTTAAGTAGTATTTTGGCATTTAAAAAAATCATTTAAAAACCCCACAGAAATAAGCATTTTCCCTTACTTAGTTTACTCTCATTCAGCTGACAGAAATCCATACATTAAAATGTTGGTGTTCTATTGACCTAAATCTAAAATACTGTTTTTCAATAATGCAATATTACCCAAATCTTTCTTCTCGGGCTGTGGGGTGAAGCTTCAGCTGCATGGATGTTAATATTAAAACTCAAATAAGGTAAAGATTAAAATTTTTCAATTAAACAGAATTTTGCTAGTTTCAGGTAAGTTTTACACAGTCTTAGACTTCAGTTTTCTAGTAAATTTTATGAGAAATTCAACTTAATTTAGACTAACCTCAGCCTTTTCTGGTATTATTTTATATGGCTCAATATGAAGGACAAGGGTCAGATAAGGTTCAGCTACCCTATTTAAATGAGGGGTTTTTTTTAATACAGTAATCTGTAATAGAATAAACAGTGGAGAACCTGAACATGAACCACTGTACTGGCATCTTAACAGAGCATCTGGAAACCAAAGCCCACAACATCTCCTTTCCTCATCTCAAGCCATTTATTACTCTCTACCTACTTAGGTTTGAAACAAAACATGAAAAAATCTTTTTCCTTATTGGTTTATCATAAGGCTTTTTGTCCATTAGCTTTGGATATATCTAAATCCCACATGGAACTGGATTATTTGAATGTCGCTTCTTTTCTAAGACAAAGTACATATGTATTTTTTCCCCATGTAAAGCAAGTTCCCACACCCGAGAAATAATGTAACGATGGAGCATTTCTATGCACGGCCCTCCCAACACACACTACATACAATCTTGGTTATGCTCCAAGCCCTGAATTACACTTCTCCCTTTGCCCATCAAGACAGCAAGATCCTCTGTGCACGCCACCAATCCCCATAAGTGAAGGTATCCCTCATCTCTGAGACCACGTCCCACAAAACTAATTTCTGAGACCAAACATTTCTGCAGTGCACTCGTTTTTTGTCTCATCAAATAACAAGTGTGCCAAATTTCATCATCTCACACCTCCACCGGAGAGCTTAAACCCCCTTCCCCAAGATGGCAGGCGGACTGCAGAGGACATCAGTGCTTGCTTGTGGCCTTGTTGTGAGCTCAGGAAGAAAAGTTATGGTTGTGTTGGAGGGACAACTCCTTCTTTATCACTTTGCTTCGATATTTTCACCAGATTTTCACAAGCACCACTGGAATTTTAAAAGGCAAAAAGCACAGCAAAACATTGCAACCTCTATATTAACAAGAAGTTGAGGCACACTGGTAGGTAGGTATGTACATGCATAAGTTCATATTTTCTATTTCAAAATGCATGAGTAGAGTGGCTTGGCATTACTCTTCTTGAACGTTACCAACAGAAAGGAAATATATCAAGTCACTGCCACACAAAAAGCACTGAAAACATTAGAGATTTTGTCATCAATGGCTGGGTTTTATATACCCTTTTAGTTTTTCCTCTGTAAAGTGGTGCCAGATTCATAGCACTGTAAACCAAGCCCCTTTCTCCTCAGCAGAACAGTTCAAAATACCAAGTAAAGCAGTTCAGATGTGCCCTGTCTCTCCTGGACAGCTTGCCTTACTTCTGACCTGGAGGAACACGTCTACGAGTGAGAAATGTTGGATTTCTAGGTATATTAGGGCCAGATTCTCAGCCGGCATAAATCAATTGCATCTCCTCAAAGTTATTATAAGCTATTCCAATTTACTCAAGAAGAGGATCTGGCCCCTGTCAGTCTTTGGCTTCTCTGCAAAGGCTTTTAATAAGGCGCCAACTGTCCTGGCAGTGAGGATATATTGAGTAGAGCTCAAAGTCAGCAGTAGCAAACAGGAGCTCAGCCCAATAACATTTTTCTCTGCAAGAATTAAGTACAGCACTTCTTTTAAGCTTAAAACAATTCTTACTGTTCCACTAAAACAAAGACCAACTCACAGAGTGAATACCAGCAAGAAATGGGAGAGGAAATTTAAAAATAATAAAAAAAAAATGCCCAACAAAACAATAGCAAGCAAGCAGTCGAATCCAGCCAGGTTTGCAGTACATGCTGTTACTGCCCCATGACATTGTTGCTCTTCATCCCAGACCTATGCCACAAAAATATGCATATTCCTACATTCCCATATTATTTTATAATCAACAATTATATAAAATTACCCCGTATGGTATTCCAGCTCCAAGTAGCAGCACTGGTGAGCATCAACAGAATTTCAAGTGTGGATAAAGGGGGAGGAAGAGAAGTATTTGCTTTTAAGCAGTGGGGTTTTTTTTTTTATGCCAGAAGATAGTGGAACCTCATGTTCGTTTGGGTTCTGACCAGCACAGATGAACCTTTGGAGTAAACTTGGAGAATACTATTAAAGAATCCAGCAAGGAACACATACTTGCAAGCTGGAAATGATCTGGACACCTGATGTTAAAAAAACAATGACGAAAAAGATGCATTTCCAGTGTCTCCCTCAACCACAAAGAAATAAAAATAGACATAAATGTTTCTTCTTTCTTTTTGCCAAGTATTTGTATTTATTTATTTATTAAATTATTTCTACCTTCATTCAGTCCAAGGAAGCAGATACAACCATAATTATTAACTTTGTTGGTATCCAACTGGTTTATTTTTCTGAACAAGCAGGCAACTCTTGAAGGAATAATTCTACTTTGCAATGATCAGAGAAATCTGAAAAACTGTCTTCCTGGACCCAAGATGCTAGTGGCTACTCTGGATTGGAAACACGCTGGATTAAACAGAGTAAAAAAAAAAAAACAGATGGGAAACATAGTGCAGTACATTCAGCCACAAGAAATGGAGACATGTCTTGAGAAGGCAACATACCTTCCACCTGCTTCCTAAAGGGTTTCTTAGTTTGCTTTAAGACAGACTGAAATCTATGCAAGATCAGCCACTCTGTTTAGATGCTTGACTGCAGTGAGACATTAAGCGCAGATGACTGCTCTGCAACAGATGCTCTGAAGTATCATCATCTAGGAAAGACTACTCCGGAGTGTCATGTAAACTACATCTCAGAAAAAAAATACAGCAATGCCTGGGTGTGCATGCAGTGCCAGTGCCATCATCAGGCACCAACAGGAGCAAAAAGCAACCACAGAAACACTCCCTCAAGCATGAAATGCATGGACCATGTCCCAGGGAAAGGGACAGCACTCCAGCCTATCAGGCAGGTTCTAGGGCAAGTAATCAGAGTGAGAGATGGAGAGCACAAGAGAGGTGAATAGACTCCTGTACACATCAGCACAACTACTTAACAGAAAAAAAGGAACATAAAATCTGTCAACATACTGAGAGGTGGAGTTGTGACTTTCTCTCTGGATTCACAAAGGAATGACGCCAGTTAATTAAAACCGTATTAATTTTAATAGTTTTTTGAGAAAAATGACAAAAAAAATATCCCCAAAATTCCGTAGGCCTCTCCTTCCATCCATCTAGATGTCATCTGCTGTGATTCTTTGCCAGTAATCCTTCCCCTCTTCTTTGTAAGTGTATTTCAGCGGTCCCTGCACACCAACCCATTTACTCTCTCATGCTGCCACCTACCACTGCCCTACAGTCGCTTCTGCAATGCTTCTACATGCTGCTGGTCAAGTAATTAAAATTATTATTCTCTAACAAGTTATTGCTAAATGTGCAGGTGAATTACAGTGATGGGACTGATGTCACTACCTTGCTGAGCACTCGCCTGTGGAACCGGCTCTAAGTGGAGCCATGCGTTGGCCTTAGTAGAGAGCAAGCTGATGGACTCGGTGGAGAGCAAACACCATAGCAAGTCAGAAATCTATCACCTTGCCCCAGCATTCCTAACGCAGTAGATCCTTTCTTTTTAATTTGTCTTCTCCATCTGCAAAATCAGGGAAGTTAAAGCTTCTATCTGCCAGGTGAGCTCCGGGCCGCCCTGAGCTTCGCGGTGACTACCACGGCTCCGAGGTGCAGGGCTGCTCTGGTTCACAGACAGCAGCTCCTGCCGCCCAGACAGAAGAAAACGAAAGGGCGCCGCCAGCCCTACCTGCACGCCCCGGTGTCCTCGCAGGGCGCTTCTCTCCGCTCCGCGTCGTGCTGGGTGATGCCACCGCTGGAGCGGCTGCTGACGAGCGCCTCGGTTTCATTAGCAAGCCCAGCGGTCAGCCCGCACTTCGGAGCCCGCTCCTGCTCGTCACCTCCCTCGGTAGCGCTCCAGCCCTCCCGCGGGAGGTGAGCGCCGGAGCGCCTGGAGCCCGGGGTGGCCGGGTGGCACCGGGGTAAGTGTCACTGTGCCCCCTCCCTCTCCGCTCCGGGATCTGCCCTTCGATGCGCCCATCCCACGCTGCCTCGGGCAGCTGCGGCGTGGAGAGGCCGCGGAGGGCTTGGTCCGCTCGGCCTCCGCCGCCTTTTGCCCAACCCAGAGCGAGCCTCGGGATGCCGTGGCGACTGGCCCGAGCACCACGGCCGCCTTGCCTCGGGGTACGGAGCAAGCAGCCTGCGGAGCGGACGCGGGTGCCGAGCAGTCGCTCCCCCCACGGCCGCTCCGACGGACGGGAGGCTCCGGCCGCCTCCGGGCTCAGCGCAGGAGGGACGCGCCGCTCCTTCGCCGTCCCTGCCTTTCGCGGGATGCCTGGGAAGCCCGCAGCCGTCCGAGAGAGGGAAAAGCCACCCGATGTGTTCTGCCTCTTGCGGGGCAAAAAATATAAATTATTATTGTTAATAATAATGGAAAAACCCTCACTGATAAAAATCTATGAGCGTGGCTGCGGATTGGGAGCCACGGTTTAACACTCCCCTCGCGCACATACAGGCGCGGGAGAGGGGGGGTGGTGTGTGCTAAAGCTGCTCAATTCAGGGCATGTTTGCACAAGTCAGACCTCAGCGCTGCCAGTTTGCAACGGGGAGGGCCGGAAAGGTGGCTGCCTACCTCCTGGCCGAGGCAGGCCGGTGAGGGGCTCCCCGCGGCGGGGCAGCTCTCCCGGCCGACTCCTGGGCAGGGAAGCGCCCCGGCAGCCCAGCCCGCAGCCCCGGGCAGCGCGCACGGAAGGGCAACGGGGGCGGAGGGAGGGGGGAATTTAACTCTTCTTAAATGTCATCCTTTAATGGGGATGGAAAATGTGAATTTTCTGTGCATTCCAGGAACAATTCCTTGGGGTGGTGACCTTTAGCACCGATTCTCTTAAGAGAGGAAAGTAGTCGAGTGTTTATCTGGATGGCTGAAAGCTTTCCCTGGTGGAAGTTCATGGAAGTGTTAAAGGGGGCGGATAACATGGGCTTTGGAGGCGCTTGTCCAATGATCTGGAGGGGCTTGGAGAGCATATCTCAGCTGGCAGACATTTAAATGGGAGACAGCTCGGCGCTGCTGCAATTTGTAGGCAGGATCCGAGACTCTCTATGGACTCCCGGGCAGCCCCAGACTCCCACGCCACCCGTTCCGCCGAGTGACCCGCCGGGCAGTGCCCCGCAGAGCCCCAGGCCCCTCCGAGGAGCCGCCGCCGCCGAGCCAGGACCCGCCGAGGAGCCGCCGCCGAGCAGGTGAGACGGGGCGCGCTGCGCGCATTTACAGCGGGGGGCTCAAACGGTCCCGGCAGCCGCAGAGCTCTCCCCGTCTTTGCGGGAGGCAAAATTTTAATGTCTTTATCCTACCTTCAGGGAGGGGGAAGGGGAGGAGTCTTTTTCCGGAGTCTAGCAATGCTCCCGGGCGCCTCGGCTTTGCAGAGGATGTCACCCGTCCCTCCCGTCGGCGGGATAGAGGCGGACACCGCTGCAGCGCTGGGGATTTGGGCCCCGTTGCATCTCTCTCTGCTTGTCTCTCCCCTGGCGAACTCGGGGACTGCAAAAGCCCCGTTAGCTCTGCCTCTCATCTCCGCCTACAGCATCGCTCCCGACAAATTGGAT
Source organism: Heliornis fulica (assembly GCA_013399135.1). Classification (NCBI taxonomy): domain Eukaryota; kingdom Metazoa; phylum Chordata; class Aves; order Gruiformes; family Heliornithidae; genus Heliornis; species Heliornis fulica. Next base: position 276,066 of record VXBZ01012398.1, read on the forward strand.
TCGGCGCCCACGCGACACACGGCGAAATCCCGGCGTCTGCGCGGGGCGGGGGCAGGTCACCAGCTGCCGGCCCCGTCCCCTCCCGTCCGGTCCCGCCGAGTTCCCTCTCCGAGACCTCTCAGCCCCTGGCGCTGCTTTTGCAAACCTCTGCTTCTCCGCAGAGCGTGCGCGGAGTCTCCAGGGGCTCCCCGAGGCGGGGCCGTTCAGCCCGGGGCAGTCGGTGTGCCCGCCGGAGCCCTCTCCGCCGCAGAGCGGAGGGTTTGCACCGGCTGCGCGCCCGCGGGCAGCGCCGCGCGTCCCCAGGCGCCGTCGGGCGGGACGGATCGCGGTTCCTCTCGCCGCATTTCCCTCCGTCGCCTCCTCTCCACCCGGCTCGGCCCTCCCACCTGACGCGGAGCCAGGCGTTTGCCGCCCCGACGGCTCCGTGCATGCGTCGGCCACCGCTCCCCTTCTCCCAGCTGACAGGCCCCATGCTCGGCTCGGCGCGGCCGGAGCCCTCTCCGCAGTGCGCCAGGCTCGTGAGGCCCCGACGGCGCGGACCGGTTGCGCTCCTCTCGGCTCCGGAACAGCGGCGCGACCTTAACGCTAGGCTATTCCCTCCAGGAGGACACTTGTTTCCTGGCCCCGTTTAAATGTCGTTCCCCGGGGGCGCCGGCGACAACTCCTAGGAGCTCGTCCTCTGTTCGTTAAGCCTAGACGGCGGCGCCCCGGGGAGGAGAACCGGGCGGTGTTGCCATCTACAATGAGCGTCCGCCGGGAGCCGAGCAAGCCTCTGCCAGCAGAGATAAGCCCGGCCGGCGATGCCTCTGTGCCCCGCCGGCCGCCGGCGATGCCGCCGCGCACCCTGACCGCGCCCAGCGACAGCCCGGCCTTACCTCGGTGCGGTGGGAGGTGCGGCGGGGCTGTGCCATCCCAAGAGAGGTTGTGCCGTCCCAAGAGAGGTTGTCCCGTCCGGTGCGGGGCCACGGAGGGTTCGGAAGGTCTGGGGACACTACCGCATCCCGTCGGGTTGCGTTGCACGGCCCCCGGCTGCTCTTTCGAGCCGTAACGTCCCTCCTCGGCCGTCGGCTCCGGCCTCGCTGCTGGTCGCGGCTCCTGTCGGGGAAAGGGCCGCGAGCGAACCCCGTTTCGCTTATCAGCGCTGAGGTTCGGTGCTGGGAAAACCCGCAGAGACAAGGGCTCTGAAACACCGACGTGCGGGGCTTGGCTACCCTCGTGAGATGCGCGGAGATGTTCGGCTCCGGGTCGGTGCCCCCCAGGCACAGCTGCCTCTGGGTTACGCCGAGGATTCCTGAGCGGGAGATCCGCCGCTCCCCGCGCCTCGCTGCGCCGCAAAGCCGGGAGTAACCAGCTCGCATGCTGGTGTATAGGGCGCCCACGCCCGTAGGCTTCTTCCTCTTCAGGATTCAATCCCAAACTGGGCTAAAACATTAGTTTTCCCCTCAGCGATGTCACCCCGAAATGCGTAGCTACTCCTGGAGACTTTCTCCTTCCGAGCACACGTGGCTGTGCGCAGAACGGTGCTCCTGGTCTCAGGGCTCCCTGAGCAAGTCTGTGAGAAGCGAGTGTCGCTCTGGGGAGCGGAGCTGTCAGGCTGCGTGAGCGTCGGGGTTGGGTACCAGCCATGCACACCGTGATGTCCGACATCCCTGTAGTCCCACAGGATGTGTTATTTACAGAGAGATGCTTTCTTAAGGGGGGGATTCTCAAAGCTTCAAAATTCTATTTTTTTTTTTTCTTCTTTCTTGTATGGCTACCTACACTCATTACGTGTCTCCTGCCCCCCCTCCCCCCCCCCCCCCCAAAAAAAAAAAAAAAGCAGCCATAGAATACGTTATATGGAACGTAAATGTATCCAAACTCTACCAAGGATGCTAGTTTTACTGTCTTGATCTCGGGAAAGAAGAAAAAAAAAACAAACAAAAACCCCCAAACCAACCCAAAACGCAGTTCTCTGAAAACTGCCATGCCTTTTTGCATATTTGAAAATACAGATCTATGAACTATGAAAACACATAAGTCTATTTCTGCAATTCATAAATAATAAGTCAGGCATAAAATTTTTCTGATCCTTTGGGACATAAACCACTTCAATTTTCTCAGCAGTTGAAGGGTTGTGTTTTGTCTCTTTGGCTGGTATTTGAAGCTCACCAAATACATTATTTTCATCTTTTTTTTTTAGGTCTTCATCAGATTATTTTTCACATTTTCTGTGAAGCACATGAGCTGATGGCTCATCATAATATATTCCTGGTAAATATGGTTCACAGATGAAATTATGGGACTGCTGAGGTCTGTGAGAATTTTGCTGTATATTTCGACAGAATCAGGATTCCATCCAGTTCTTTTAAACAACTTACTTTGTGCTAAAAATTTTGGAAATAACTTTCTAACCCTGCTCTGGGAACTCACGAGGAAGTGCTGTTTATGAACTGACATGTGGAGGTCCTTAATTTATAGCAGAAAAGTATAAGCGAAAAAATCACAGCTTAATTGTATGGAATAATAAACCTGACAGCATTTACACTCTCTATGAATAATAAACCTGACAGCATTTACACTCTCTATGAACAGTTGCAAGTATTAATCCATAAAATCCATAAAATTCCTAATGTGTTTTAGATGATGGGATCCCAGGCTCTAGATAAACCACATATGAGGTGATATGAATGGTAGGGCCCAATCCTGCTCCCGTTTGAAGTCAGCAATAAAACTTCTCTTGGCTTTATGACTAAGAGCTTACAGATGATGGAAAGCAGAACTCAGCAGTGAAGTATGGAAAGCATAGATTTTGGAAGTATTTTTTTTTTACTTTTAAAAAAAGAAAGATTAGTTCTACTGGACCTCTGTGGGATCTGAATGGGATCAGTGGGAACTGACCATTTTGGTTGTAGACACCTGTTTGTTCAAAGGATTCTAAAATATACTGTCCAAAGGGCTTCTGGTTGTGCCAGTGTAACAGCCAGTATCAAGTACTAAAAACTTTGCAGAAATTTAGAATATAAGGTTTTACAGCCTGATTCCTCACAGCTTCTACCCATCTTTAGAGTTATTACTTCTGCAGAGTTAAGGCTGAGAGAAGGAAAAAAAAATATTTACTTCAGGAGAAATTTCTTTTTCATAAAACTCTGGGCAGTGTTTTGGCTACTTGGACTCTTCTGTGTTCTGTTTTGTTGGGTTTGGTTTTGGTATTTTTTTTACAGTACCCAAAAAAAACCAACCCCACAAACCTGTTGAGGAAACATTCATAAACACGAATTCATAGATGGATGAACCACTCTAGTTGCTAATGTAAGCAAACAGATGTGTCCTCTTTTCTCATAAGCAAACGCCCAGGGGCCAGAGGTGGTGCAGAATGCTCACACTGCATTTGGTCTGCTTTCCTTACTGAGGCATTCCACCTCATTTGCCTTTGTACTTTGCATTAAAAAAAAACAACTTAATTTTTAAAATAAATGTTTTTAATATGTTAGTATTAAAAAAGGTCCTACCTGCTCAAGGTCCTTGAGCTGCTGTGGTGCTCATAGAGTCCACACAGTCTCTTCTGTGGGTCCATGTTTAAACAGGTTGGATTACTTTTAGATGTAAGTTTTGAAGCGACCATAACAAATTTGGTGAGTTTTAAACGAAAAATTAGAATCACAGTTTCTTTTATGAGCATGTAATGTATCATCTACCTTTAGGTTGGAAACCAACTCAGTGAAAAATTACCTCTCCTCCCCCAGTTTATGTTTATATTGAAACAAATGTTCAATAACAATTTCTTAGGGTTAAACATGTGGTTGATAAAGGTGCATATATCAGGGATACAGATCTTACAATAATAAACGTTACCATCAAATTCCCCCAAATTCCCATCCCAAACTACACCTCATTTTCACATGACTAGATTGTACTGTGTCATCAATTGCACATTTATTGGGAAAAAGAAAAGTGAAGTAATGTGGAGGTCATAATTTTTGGAAATAAAAGTAGTCCAGGTATACGTGTTTTGGTGGAGCTTCAACTCAGTTCTGGGACACTAAACAAACACCTGAATTTTCCTGGCACTACTTATAAACTAGCAATTTGCTTTCAATTGCATGCAATGACTTTTTCTTTTTTTTTTNAGTAAATGGCACCACGTTGAGTAAATAAAGTCCATATTAAATACTCTGTAAATATTGCGTGGATATACAGTTGCAGAAGAAGTAGGAGTAGTTTTGGAAGGAGTCATTCTGGTCTTTTGAGGAAATAAGCAGTGGTTTATAACTCTTAAAAAAATATTTGAAAGACAAAATTTAATTTAAAAAGGAACATATTTAAATAACAGGTTGCAATAGAAACAGGGAAAAACCAGCAAATGTGCAATCCAAGCAGACACTTGAAATTATGCTGCATTAGTCTTTAATTAGATTTTTTTTTGTATTGTTGTTCTATGTCAGAGCCTTAAGGTTATTAAAATTGCATGTTCTGTACCATATTTCATTTAGATATTAAAAGCAGCCCTTCCAAGTTGTCTGTTGGAGTCGGCAATAGTGTCTTTCTTACATCCCTTGCTTGAAGCCTGAAGCTTCTGCCAAACATAGGACATACATAAACATAAGTGAATGAACCCAGTGCAAACATTTATCATATGTATTATAGACTCTAGGTACTCTAACAATTGATAGACAAATGCTTAAAATGCAGATCCACAAGCAAATCCCTGAATACAATGGAACCCCTCTATGAGACTTTGCCATGCCAGCAGTTCCTTTCCCGGGCTGTTCAGTGAGAAACGCTTTCTGAACAGCACAATATAACATTTGTTTTCTCCATATGACTACAAAGACCTAGTAATGGAGATATTAACAGTTATCTTTAATGGCAAAGGGTACTTACCCTGAGCCTCTGCTGAATCTCTAGGTGGCCCTTCCGACCTTGGCATTTGTCTGCTTTCCTGACTAGTTGTGTGGTCTCAGGCAGAGCGGATGAAGCGATCCAGGATTGTGGCCTTGGTTTCATGTATGTTTCTTGGGTAGTAGGATGAGCAGGGCTCTTCAGTTCAAACACTGGTTTGTCCCTTACTGATAACATCATTCAAATAAGGGATACAACTCCAGCACTTAAAGAAGGTAGAAGACACTTAACTTCCTCCACAATTCTTTTTAATACATGTGCCTCTTTGCACTTTTCCTGTTTTATGGGGTTTTTGCAAGCAGCCTCTCACTTCTGGTGGTTTCTTCCAAGCTTCCATGGGGAAGATCCCTTGAGACCCTCATTTCTGTCTCTGTCTCTTCCTGCCACATCCCTTGCTTTCCAGAGCAATGTAAGACCATGGTACATCTAGAGGGTGGGAAAGTCTGACTTCTGATGAGTTTCTTCTTGGCTGGTTGGTGTCTCGAGCTAGCTGAGCAGCCAGAAGAGCTCAGAGCTTTGGAAAGCATCAGAAATGGTAGAACAAGGGAGGCAAGAAAGGCTGTTCCTACACTGGTAGTTCAATTTGGAGCAGGAGTGCTGTTTTGAAGAACTTGATAGTTTCCAGTTGCTACAATTCTTGAAGTGGGGTTTTTTGTGTGCACAAACTATGTTCTTTACTGATACCTGAGATCTGAGTAATTCTCAACACTGTGTAACTTCTGTCGGCGATTCAGAGTAATGCACGAGAAGGTGCAATTTGAAATTACAGATGCATCTCTTTTAACCTCTAATATATATGCATATATATACACCTAATTATTCTTTTATACTAGTTGCCTATCTTGTCACACATCTCTTACCTTAAGTGTTAGTACACTCAGACACACTGGACCAATTCAGAGGTGCAGTGTGACAGAGCTTGAGGTGCTGTAATTCAGACAACAGATGGATATAGCGTGCACATTATATTATCGATGTATAGAATGCAAGAAGCTATACAAAGAATCTGAGTCTGAATAACGAATGCAGCCAGACTGATTCTTCTGAGTCAGAATTTAGCTCCCCAGTACTGTAGATAGCAGTGTCATATATGTCATTTTATGCAGCATAAAATGTGTTCTTTCACCAGCATTAAGTTGGGAGCAGCCTTCCCAGTGTTGGTGAGCAATGAGAAGGGAATGAGAATTCTTAACTAGGGTAATATACAAGGAGAAAAGAGCTGGAAAAACGGTTCTTGCTACACAAAATGAAATTCTGTTTTGACTCTAGACTCTTTCAATCACTGTATATCAGACCTTTTACTGCTTGGGAATTCAGAAAGCGCTTTTAGCTGGTAAAGGCTAAATGCTTATCTTTTATAATTACGTGAGTATACACCCCACCTATTTCTTTGATAGAACTGGAAATTTACTGCATACCTGACTTCTGTTGATATCTGAAATCCACAACTGTGCTTTATTCCTTCAACTTCCTCCATATAGGATGGTCCGCACACTGTATGCTGTCGGTGCTGTGCTGCTTCTGATGGGATTTCTGCTACCAGCTGCAGAAGGGAGAAAGAGGAATCGTGGTTCTCAAGGTGCTATCCCCCCTCCTGACAAAGATCAGCCCAATGATTCAGAACAGGTGCAGACACAGCAGCAGTCGGGCTCTAGGCATCGAGAACGAGGAAAAGGCACCTCAATGCCTGCTGAAGAGGTGCTGGAATCTAGTCAAGAGGCTTTGCACATCACTGAGCGCAAATACCTAAAGCGGGATTGGTGTAAAACTCAACCCCTCAAACAAACTATCCATGAAGAAGGCTGCAACAGTCGCACCATTATCAACAGGTTCTGCTATGGCCAGTGCAATTCATTCTACATCCCCAGACATGTTCGTAAAGAAGAAGGCTCCTTCCAGTCTTGTTCCTTCTGCAAGCCCAAGAAATTCACCACCATGACTGTTACACTCAATTGCCCTGAGCTTCAGCCCCCGAGAAAGAAGAAGAGAATCACCCGGGTCAAGGAATGCCGGTGTATATCTATTGACTTGGACTAAACTGAGACAAAGACTGTACTGATTGCACTCTTGACTGTTCACAGTCATTGCCAGCATGAGAGTGGGTGGCATGAACTTGAATACCTTTGGGGCTGGACAAAACTGAAAGGCATCTAGAGAATTACCTAAACCAAGCAAAATAATCCCCCCAAAACCAAAGAAAAACAGAATTGATGTAAGGGAAAGGCATACGTGTGTGTTTGTGTGTAAGGGAGAGAATGGGCATGTACAAACAAATATCTGAATGCTCACTATGATGAAAAAAGTATGAAATATTAAAAAAATCTACTTACCTGCAGTCATGAATTAGGTTTCCTAGTGCATATTCACATTTTTGCCGCTTGCTGGGAAAGTGGAGCATTGGCTTTTGCTAATGGTCACGCGCCATGCTATTTGCTTTTAACTGTATTAAGAGAAACATCGAAGTCACGGCACAGCACAGATCTATTCTTAACTGCAAAGCAGGCAAAAAGCAGTTTAAAGCGTAGCAAAACCAACACTGAAAATAGCAGGTTTATCAAGAGTTTGTAACACGCTTCTTCCAAAAAAATAACCGATCCAAAGGCTGTGTCTGGAGAGCAATGGGGTATGTGGGAACATTGAAAAGTGAGTATAGGAGGATGGAAAAGCAACTGCAGCAAGTTAGAAAGCAAAAGGCCAAAGTAAGTAGACAGGGGAAGTACAAAAGGGAGTAGAAAAAGAAAAGATGAATAAATAGGAAGACACAGAGGAAGAGATTTTGTCTTCTGTTTACGTTTTGCTTTAATTTATATACCTAGTCATATATTACATAAATTAAAGAGAAACTATATACGAGGCTATAAATATACTTCTGAATTCTAATGGCTAACAATCAAAACGCATTCTTGTGCCACTACATCCATGTGATGTCTTCTATTTCAAATATCAGTTATTCTTCATATCTACATATTTATGTATACGCAGTATCTTTTAGTCATTGGTATCTATAGGTACGCGCAATGAGTATGCATACTGCATTGTGCATATCCGAACTCTCTCCTTCTCTTTTTCACACACATACATAAGAAACATACATAACCACAGCACAGAAATTTTGCTAACCAAGATTGAGTACAGAATGGCAGTAATTTAGTACATAAAGAGCAAAGCAAAAATTAAAACAAGCATCATGTGACTGCAAATGCAATAACCACACAAGAGACAAAAGACACGACATTCATGACTAGTAAACACTGCATTGTTATTGTTATTTTAGCTTTGCCACAGGCATGCAGTTTGTTGAAAAAGAGATGCAGAACTTTGCCAGCAATAATCCTCTTTTTATATCTTTACCACAGATTGCATTTAAACTGGATTTGGACTAAGTAAAGAGAATTTCCTGAAAATGAAAGGCTAACTGTCCCTCTCATTTGGGGAGGAAAAAAAACCTCAAAACATAAAAAGGGACACACTACTTTCAATGTCTCGATGAGTCTCACCTGTAAGGTTATCCTGCCTTTTCTTTCCTTCCGGATCAGGAGCTTAAACTTGATCTGAGCTGTAGGTTTTGGCATGAGCACGGAGGGTCCGGCGAAAGTAGTTGGTTTAGCTAGGTGGACCCTGAGCCACGGGACCTGAGGGTCAGCCCTGCTATGCAAGTTGCCCTTGCTTTCCTGGGGGGCACGATGGGAAGCCTGAGTGTTTTCTAGTTGGCTACATCTCATACCGCATGGTGTGCAGACCACTCCTGCTGTCCTGGGTGCAAGGGTGCTTTCCAGCCAGGTGCTGAAGAGGTCAGAGGGTGTTTTACCACTTCCTGCCTGTGCAGTCCCCAACAGCAGCTCCTGGCCCACTGGGCACCAAAGGAAAGCTGTGTCCTTATGTCAGAGTCAGTTCAGGGCCTGAAAGCAACCCAGACATCACTGAGTGAAATGGAAGTTAATTCCAAGTTACTCTTACGATGGGGCTTGGGAAGGCAGGACTAAGTTTCCCCATTCAGCAGCAATATTCTGGTGTACCCTCTGTTGGTGTAACTGTTCTCTCTCACACCAGGTGCCTCTCCCAGCCTGGTTACACTGACAGAATTCGCAAAAAATGAATGCTGAGGAAGGCATTTCTGTTCTTACTTAACGTGTCCAAAGGGAAAAATATACAGTGAGTAGCATGTCATGGATGCATCCACTTTGCCCTCATCATATTAGATGCCCCAGCTGTCACACAATGCATCATGCAGTTATTGGTGATATCCTGCATCTCTGCAATGAATGTGTTATTACTGTAAAATCCACTGCTGTGAGGTCTGCATTTACAAGGTCAAGAGATTGCAATTCGTTGACTGCGATTATTAAGATGCATTTCATTTGGTGTACTCTCACTCAGCAGGTGTGACACATTTCTTCGTGGATTTTAAAATCCAATTTTAAAATCTAGAATTACAGGAGGTAGATTTCCACTGTGTGGAATGTGAATAGTTAAACAGAAAGATATGGATATTTAATGTTATTATTAATACAACTCCTCTTTCATAGATAATAGGCAGGGGTGGTTTTCCTTTAAAAATACTTTTTTTGAGTTGGTTTGCAGGGGAAAAGGCCGAATACCTTAAGAATGAATTTTTTTTTGTTCTCGTAAAACTGTCAGTAAAAGTCCCATTGCCTTTTACAGTGACTGCTACTTCCCTGAACCCTGAGCCACTAAGCAAAGCTTCAGACATTACTGAATCCTTTATTTAAGACTAAGCTAGCATTCTGAAGGAAAATTGGTAAAAGTGTTACAAGTCTTTATGTTCCAAAACAGCCTGTGCATAGATCATGATGGAACTCCCCTTGAGGCAGATCCCCCCCAAAAAAGTAAATTTTTTTATACAAAGAACTTTTATGAATTGCTAGTTATTGCCTGAGAGTAAGAAAGTTCTGCTAACTTACAATTATATGAGATATTTAATATCAACCACAATATGTATTTAAATGTCTGCTTTATTCTAAAAACAATGGACTGTATAACCTAAGGCTGCAGTATTTTCATGCTCGGTCTCACAAAGCAAAACTTGGTTTAAAATGAAGTTTTAATTATTTTGTAACTGAATAGAATTGGAGTTTTTTCTTCCCAGCATTTTGTACGTCATTTTAACTACTAGTAACACATAAATAAAATATCTTCTCCAGCTCATGTCTATTGTTGTTTTTTTTTTCTTTATTTCTTCCTTAAGTTTCTTCCAGCTCTTTCTGGATCTGCTGTACTTTGACTTCTGTGGTTTCTTCTAATTATAAAAGGGCTTACATCATGACAATGAGACACAGAGACAAGCGATGGTACCATCATTCAACATGGCTACTTCAATAAGGTTTTTAAATGAGACCTGTCACTTCCCCCTCACCCATCCACAATTTACAGAAGGAAAATGTCAGTCTTTACTCGCACTTTTCCTCTTGTAAACTATATGGTGACACTGAAAAATATACATCAGCCTTGAATCGCTGTAGAGTTGAAGTTAGTGTGCCTGCTTTACACCTTATCCCAGTTTTATGCCTAGCTAGCAGTTTACTCCCACAGTAAAGAACATGTTTACAACACAGCACTTTACAAGCTGGAAATAGGGATAGAGGAGATGAAAAATAATTGTAAAAGAGAACAGGAAGATACATCATTTCTTTTTACCTTCTCTGTCCATGTTGGCAGCACTCAAGCAAGGTCAGTGTTGAGGAAGGGCCGGAACCACAGAGAACAGGTCTCCAAGCTTTCCACCCCACTGGTGGGAGCTGGGTAGTAGTGGTATATCGCTACTTATATTTCAAACCTTTTAGTTCAAAGAAAAAAATGACATAGATATGCAGTCATATGAGGGAGCAGCATGGGGTGCTTTCCCATGGCACACATAGACAATCAGAGAAACAGGTCAGATGTCCTGTTTCCAGCTCTGAGAAGCTGAGTCCTGGTAAGATCCAGTGTGTGTTTCCATCATGCAACAATGGAGCTGAGCAGCCTAGTAGTGCTGTTTGCTTGGTGACCTTTTAAAGTTTCTTTGGTTTAGCCTTCCTTCTCTTCTAGATTTTTGTGCTTCTAAAACATAGTGAAAGTATAATAACATTAAAATAATTATTTTTAGAAGACAATTGACTTTTTCTGATCTGAGATGTTGCACAGTTGGACAGAATAAGTTTCCTTATTCTGTGCATACAGATATGTATATATGTCTTCATCTGAATATTTAGAGCAGAGAGAAAAAACTCCTGGTCTTACCTTACCAGTATTCTGTAGCATCATGGTCTTACTATTTACATGGTAACAAACTCAGACTTCATGATGACATTCAGTACACTTTATATTTGGTCTGTATGCCAGTTTTGCGTTGAAGAAGTCTCTGCTGGGAAGCCCTGTGTGCTTTATAGATAGCTACTGAAGAACAGAAGGTATGAGAGAGAGAATTCGCACACCTCAGTCAGCTTTCAGGGACACAGATAGAAATAAGACTGGTTTTTTTTTTTTCTTTCACCCCAGTGAGGTAGGCTAGATTTCTCTTTGGGATTTCTGCCTGTGCTCTGCCATCCATGTGTGGTGCAGTTGATTCACACACGTTATAGGACTGAGGCATCAAGAACATGTCAGATTTGCTGAGCATGTGCGAGACATCTGAGCAACACATGCGCACAGTAGGTATGGTGCGTCCTGGATGGGTCAGTGGAACAGACAGCATTGTGGCTCCACTCCAGCTGCCTGTCAGCGGTGGGGCCTGGCTGGGAAGAGGGACATTGCACTTGCAGAAATGATGCAGTAATGTAACCTTGTAATTTACCTTTCCTTGAGTTGTAAAACAAAGATAAGAAAAAAGAAAAAGGGTAGTGCAGAAGTGTACCCCTGGAGCCGGATGTTTCTTTGTGCTATTCAGTGTAAAGCAGTAAACCTAGAATTGGTAGTTCCAATAGGCTTCCTAAAGGAGAAGCACCAAGTCACTGAGTGTTGAGAGTTCTGGTTTGTCTAACCAAATGACTCCTTACACACTCTTCCTTTGCATTTTAAAAAACCGTACATGTTATAACTAAAATCTGCCTTAGAATCTACTCCATTAATTGCTGAAATACAACAGTCAATGCCAGCAGAAGAAGGTCCAAAATTTTTTCTGAGTTATGCTGCTTACCTGGATGGTTACATTAACCAAAAGCTTCTGAAGGGGAGAACCATATCATTTAAAACTTCAGGGAGTGAAAAAATTAATGTGGATTTATATTTAGTCAAAAGAATGGAGATATCACTGCTATGTATTTTTAACAAGCAGCAGATCTTGGACTTAAGGTATCAACAAGATTAACCCTAATAAGATTCAGACACCTTGATGGATAATTTATTTTTGTTTAATATATCACCTGAGACTGAAACCAGAAATCCACAGCAATGTACAGGTACCAGAGTGACTCCCAGTGCCAATTTGTGATGCTACCATGTAATGCATCTTCATAAGAACATCTGAAGTCTGTCTGCACTGTCTGCCTGGAAACGTAGCTGATGACTTTAAGGTGCCCTTTGACAATGTGTGGCTTCTGGCTGCCTGAATTCCTCCCCTACTTTTTATGGGTCTGGGGGAGGAGTATAGAAATTTCAACTGTCACTTGCTCCCTTTGCTATTATTAAATATATATATATATATTTTTAAAAAATCATAATCTGCCTTTTTTTTGTATGATCAAGGAACAAGAAATGAGGATGAAATTATATACTTGCGTAAAAGAGGGTTTGAGATCACATTAAAACCTCCAAACTTCTAAGTTGCAATAAGCAATAACTCCTCCTTGCTGTGATACAGATGTAAATCATATAGCTTGGGGTTGAATCAAATGGAGAAGTTACACTGACTTCCAATAAAAGTTCTGCAAATAAAATTTTAAATCACCATGTTTGCATTTCTTTTTTTAAGGAATGCCTTATGGAAACAGCCATATTCCAATTCATATTACAAGGGATCAAAAGAACAAAGGTTAAAATAATATCTCCATCTCTCTCACTAGAATAATTGAGAGCTATATCTTATCCTTCTGTCTAGTGATATCAATATGGATTCCAGCAAGAAAGCAATTGGAAAGAATTAACGTGTCAGTTATAGCTCATCTGGGACAGCAACACTCAAATTCATTAATCATAATTTTATAGTTATGGCATAGCATCGCTACAGAGCCCTGTTAATGCTCTGTAGCATATATTTGATGATAAATTTGCAGACCATATTTTTGTTTTTCTCCTTTAAATTAAACTGTACTGAATTTCTATGTTTTGTAATTGGCTTCTTGGTATATAAAGGCACAGTCTATCTTTTTGTATTTAGGAAAAGGTACATATTCACAGTCTTGGCAATTAATGTATTCTTCTACTCAGATAATTTTTTAAAAAATGCTGTATAGAAGTACCATACATGTATTTATTTCTCTAAACCAAGGTATCAAAAGCATTAGATATATTTAAAAGCCTGGAAAATGCACAACTGATAAGTTTATACATAAAATATGGGGCAGTGCAGCAAGCTTCTTAACAACATATTTTACAAGTGATTAGTATAAAGTTGCCAATAATAATAATTGCAACAGTAGGCACGAAGAATGTATTTTTCAAGTAGGGAAGCAGGGCTGTAAGTACTCAGTAAAGTTTATTTCTAGACAATTACACTTAATGTCAAAGATGAAGGATAGCTCAACCTCTCTCCTTAGGATTTGAAGGACCTTGAATGTTCCTTAGGAAACAGATGTTCATGCGGAACATATATTTCCATTCATGTTAATGATTTGTTTCAACTCCAAATGAATGAAGAGGCTAGAATTTGGGTGTTAAATTAGAGCTAGCAAATAAAAAGTAGAAGGAAAACTATTTGTACAATGGAAAGAACTTACTGAATGGATCTAAATCCTATGGTAGGTAATTTGATCTAATTTTTGCAGAAAGGCAAATGCCAGATGTTTGCTCCACTTTGATCTTAATAACACTTTAGGCTGCAGACAATAAGATTGGTTTAAAATTTATTGTCTCTTTGATTTCTCCATTCTAATGCTTTTAAAATTCTTTACACAAGACAGATCTATATATAGGCAACTGGGGTGGCATCAGAAGTGTTGTATACTTAAGACTCTTGAAAACCTCAGTGTGGAACACAGTTTGCTGTTTTATGCATCAAAACAAAGCCAGATTTTATACAAGTAATATTCAATTTTCTTTTTATTATAATGTTTCTTGTTATTTTGCATATGAAGTTGTGGCTGTCGCATCTGTGGCGCAGCTCTTTATATGCTTTTCAATAACCTTATTAAAAGTCAAGACAATATAGTAAATCAACATTAAGCTGCAGGAGTCAAAAGAATAGTTAATCTGTCCCCTTGCATTGGGAGTTTAATCTGTGTAGATCTCTAGTTTCACTGTTAAGTTGCACTTAGGATTCGTTTTGCTTCACAGGGAGAGCTGACTGAATGGACACCAGTGAAAACCTCTTAGAAACCAAAGCATCCAAGAGGCATCTAACTTGCCTCGGATCTTTGTGTTCAATGGGGTCATTGCTTTGTCAGGGTGAGTTGAATTCATTTTATGGCTGTTCATTAAGGTGGTCTTGTGTTTCTAGAGAGTATCTCCAGTACTCACTATTACATAAAACAAATGAAAAACAAGTGAGGCTGAGAACAAATGATAAAGAACAATTATTAACACCCCC
>VXBZ01012404.1:0-17198 GCA_013399135.1 Heliornis fulica
ATATATATATATATATAGATAATAGTAGTATTCATGGAACATGGTCAGCATCAGTTCTTACACCAAGATACAGAGAATAATTTGCACAAGCATCCTGCCTCAGTGCTGCCTCAGTATACAAGAATAATTAACTGTATTTTTCAGAGTCAGACATCTCATTTTAGTTTCTGTGTAAGCATCTGTGTTTCCAAGCTAGAAAAAATCTGGGAGATGAAGGGATTTACTCTGGATTCACCTCAATGACATAGGTGCTGTGGGTAAGAGGAACAGTTAATGAATCTGTTCTGAACCAACTGTGACAGAATTCAGAAGACACAATTACCTTAACAAGTAGGACTCCAAGACTGATAGCTACACATACATTTGTGTGTGTATACATCTATATAACTCACACAGACAAAAAGTGTATCTAGCATTAATTTATGTGCTTATTCATGTGTAGCAATTAACCTATGTGGAAATCTGAGAATAAAAGGCCACCCATGCATGGTGTCTTACCTCTCCAAACTGGGAACGTGCCTCACACCAGCAGCTCTTCCAGAAATGGCAGGTGCTGCAGCGGCCCCTGCGTGCCCTCCTCCCTCACAGCGGTCCTGCAGCCCTCTCCCGAGCTACCTGAGCACATGGACAGAGCAACCTTCCCCAGCTGAAAATCTCAGTGATGGCTTAGGCTCCAGAAAACCTTCCTTCAGCACATTTCCTTAGGGACTGTGAAATTCTTGTCTTTCTGGGTCAGCTAAGTGTGATTTCAAATGTAACAGAATTTACTTTAGATGGAAGAACAGCATAGAGAAACAAAGGAGGAATCGATGGATCCAGGATGAAATTAAGGTTCAGTAAACACTTCCCAAATTCCATTTGGGAATAATTTCTGTACTCTTTTTTTTTTTTTTTTTTTTTTTTTTTTTGAAAAAAATAAAATNATTGTTTGATCTGGATTGCTGCCTTCAGGAAACGGAGCTGCTCTCCTCTTCCTCCTAAGAACTTTTGACCACTTTTCGCTGCAGGATCTTTTCCCACATCCTTGTCTCCATGACTGGACTTCAAAGGACACCATGCAGCTCTTCTCTCTGACACCCTTTGCCAGCCATGCTGCTTGGCTTGTGATGGGTTGTGCAGTTTTTCTCAGCAATATCTTTTAGTTCATGCCTCGTATTTAGTTTGCGTCTCAGCTGATCGCAGAAGCAGCATGGATTGGTCTCTCCAGGATGCTTCTGATCAATTTTCTTTTCACATGAAGCATGAATTATTAACAACCACCAGGCACTCAAAACCAACTCACTCCCCAAGTTTCTCCTCAGTTTACAACAAAATCTAAATGAATTAGTAGCTCCAACATTTTCCTCAGAAGACCTGGAAGTGCGGGCGGTGTAAAATCAAGGTGGGAGGAGGACTCCTGAGATAAAGAACTTCTAATGAAAAACATCTTTTTCATTTACAGGCCAGTCACAGCTATTTTGTGCCTAAGGCCTAAGAAGTCATTTAATATCTCCACAACTCTGTTTATTCACCAATAAAATGGCCCTGTTGCTCTTCTCAGGGAGAAATGTTACAAGGGGTTTATGAAGTATGTAGACAAATGAAAAGGGTTTTGCCCAGGTGACACCCTCCCTTTGTGTCCCACTTACTTGAAAGGAGTCTCCAGAGGTCCCTTCGCTCAGCGGTGCCTCCAGAGCTTGATGGGCTGAAAATTTATCCCTTTGGTAGGAGCAAAAATAGTAGATTACAGATATTTTGGGTTGGGTTTTGATTGGGTTGGGGTTTTTGTGGGTTTGGGGGGTGGGGAGGGGTATGATAGGATGCAACCTTCAAACAACAGATCAGTTCAGGTTGGCAAGAAAAGAGAGAGACACTGTCAGAAGATCCTCAAGCTGGAGTTTCATGGGATTTTTCTTTTATCTCCTCATAAATTTAGGTGTTGAGATGGCAGCTGAGAGAGGCTTAACACACCTTCTCTGCATGCACCACTAAACTGGGAAAAGGGATGGATGGATGGATGGATGGATGGATGGATGGATGGATGGATGGATGGATGGATGGATCCTCCAGAATCCCCATCACACAAGGGAGCAAGCAGTTGGCATCATTACTACTATCCCACTCCATGCTCCCAGACTCCCTGCACAATGCAGCAGCCTGGCAGTGGAATAGATCAGACCCTGTGGCTGGGTTTCACACCTTGCAGCACAATTACCCTCACCCAATCCTTACTTACAGCCCGGGAATGGAAATTTCCCGATCAGTGTAAATGTGCTTTGGTGCTACCCAGATTGCTGGAATGCATTTTGCTGCTTCAAACCTGCAAATCATCCAGAGGAAAGATAGAGCATTATGAAATATAGGCAAGATTGCACCACCCCTGGACCAGTTCTCCCCATGGTCAGGGGTGTTTCACCCAGAGATGCCCATTTTACCCCTCCATCATGTGGGGAGACCAAATAGGGACCAAGACCAGGCGGTGGGAATAGTTTTTCCAGCTGTTTAGGTGTTCAGAGATATGTTTGCACACACATGTACCTATATACAGACACACACACATATATATATTTAAAAAATATATTTTTTTTTACATATAAGGGAGCGCAGCATCCACTACCACACCTGGTGCAAGCCCTGCAGGCCAAACTCCCGGGATTTTCACCCAGGGGCAGCGAGGCTGCTGGTGGCTCCGCTTTCAGGCCGACAGCTGTGGATCCCAGGTGGTCTGACATTTGAGATAGGGGCTGTGGGTAAGATTGAAGGTGTTTTAGGGGAGAAGGAGGCTGAGAATAACACCGAGCCCTCATCCAGATGGAACCGTTCACAAAAACAACCTGAGATACTCTATTACTGTCCATATGTCTCCCAGGTCTCCAAAGGCCATACTCTATTGATTTATTAGAAATCTGTTTTTTTCAGCACCAGTCCTTTCCAAAACAGAGTCTAATGTGGGATTTACTATCATCTGAAATGCTCCATTGTAAAAAAAAAATCAGGTCTTCCCATAAGCTTCAGAAATGCTTCAATAAACACCAGATTAGAAAGTAAATATTTCGGGACAGGAGCCCCCTCTTCACATAGCCTTTAAACAAGTTTCTTCCCACTGCAATGAATGATAAAACATTTTATAGGGCATTTGTGTGATAAATAAATAGCTGAAGGCATGGCATCAGCAGAATAAAAGCCACCAGATACAACTCTGCTAACTGTCTGCCTTACACTTATTTCTTCCTTTGCATATAAGCCTGGAAGAATTATTTTATTGTTTTAGCACTGCAAACAGTTGTTATTAGTGTATCTTATTTATAGTCAGTTCTTTGAGGCACTATAGTAATATAGAAAAATATCAGTTATTTCATCACACTGGTGAATTTAATGAACCTGAAGGTGTGTGTTATTTTAGCACTTGCTGCAGCTCCTGTGAAAACCCAATGGTGCTAAAATCTGTAAACCTGTCACTGCTTAAGTAATAACCTTGTTAAAAGCATCTTCATTTAACTTATTTCAGCTTTTGCAGAATGCAGGTTTTATTTTATCAGTGCAGGGAATAGGTGTTTCCAACCAAACCACTTATTGTAAATATAGTTAATTGTAGTTCATTAATTTATTCTCAGTGTTATTGCTTTTATTTTAACACTTAGTTTAAATTAAGCATTGTCTAGAATTGAGTTCCCATTTTCGATTTTTTTTAAACAAACTCTTAATTTATATAAAATATATTTGGTTAGAACAGTAAATTTTATTCTGCAATATGGAAAATGCTCTTTGCATTCATTAATATCCCTTTATGCTGCAAGAAATGAGCTTTTCCTCCTTAACACTAGAAAGGAAAACAATATGAGATTTTTTTTTATTTTTTATTTTTTTATTATTTTTAATCTTACCACTGTGAAATTGGGCTTCTTTCTTTCATTTAAAATCATAGAGAAAATGAAATATCGATGGCCTGTGTTGCGAATTATCAATTGATCTCTGCGAATGTACATCTACAATTATTGAAATTCTGGCAATAAAAAAAATGGGAACTCCCAGCTATTTAGCACTGTTCAGCAGAAGAGAAGTGTAATTTGCACCATCACTTTTTTTTTTATAGCACCAATGATACTTCCTACATTATTACACCGCAGAGTTGTTTGTGACAAATGATAAAAGTATCAGGTTCCTAGTAAATTTTTACAAGGTGGGCAATTATCCATCCATTAATACTATTTTTTTTTTTTTGTGTTCTTTGAGACCTGCTATGCTACTGGGTGCAGTACAGGGATGAAGCCCTCAGAAAGTGATGCTGAATACCAATACAGACCCCAGCTGCTGAAGGCAGCGAGGCTGCAGTGGAAACACCAAGGTGTTGGCTGCTTGGAAATAATTATCAGAATTAGCTAGCCAGGATGCTTCCATTAGATCATCATTTAATTGGGAGTTTATTTATTCTTTTCCCCCCATCATTTAGCTCTCCTTCTCAAGGTGTTCCTGTTTCAGTGGTTATTGATTCATGCTCCAGCTTAGGGCTGTGACTAATATAAATCAGAGCACCATCATCAAGGAGAGAACAACGTCCCTGATATACACCGGGCACAAAGCTGACCTGGGCTATTTAATTGCTCTTATCATTGGAAGTTTCTGGCCTAATCAGTCTTGATTTTAGTTTGTAAATAATTTGAAAAATCTTATTTAACCTCAACACTTCTCATGGTTTTGGTTCAAAAAAGCACTAAGAGGCGTGATAAAGCAGTAGCTGTTGGGACCTCTGGGTGGGTCCTACAAAGCAAGAGCCAGACTGAAGGAGTTACTCCTTACCTCGATGTTAGGAAGCAAAGATGGATGAGGACAGTCAGTGGGCAACATCTGAGATGGGAATGAGGAATAGAAGCAGGATCACACCGGGTGTAAACATCTCTCAACACCTTCATCAGTATCTCAAAGCCAAGATGGAGCAACCATAAGAGCTCAGGTGCTAGGGAAAAGCAGCAAAGACCACCAAACTGGTGAGGTAGAGGAGGAGAAGGAGGAGGAAAGACACACAGCCTACTTACTGTGTCTACAGCAGGGTCACTTCAGAACAAAACAGGCCTTCTCACACACCAAAAGAGCGTGAACGTGCCCCGAGGGCTACAGCCAGAGGAGGAGGGGAGCCAATCTGCCATCTCCTGTGCCTGACTGTTGGATCAGGATTTAGAGAAGAATTTAGGATGCTTCAAATCCCAGCAGCTGCAGTATGTCTTCAGGATCTGAGAAACCGGACTAAGCAACTGGAAAGGAATCCAGTTGTTTAAGCTTAGACTGGGATTGTGTTTATATTTCTTTTGCTTGTAACCTTTCGTTTTCCAGCCTTGCAACTAAAAGCCTGACCTTACATCTTGCTTAATAAACCTTCTGCAAAAGCTTTGTTTTACCATTCAGCCTGCCACGTGCTGCAGAGAAGATGGGTGGGAGGGAATGGGCGAAGCTACGGCGAGGAGACACGTCCCATGGGTGCAGGGGTGTGCTTCATGCCTTCCCACCGCAGCCTGAGGGGAGCCATGGGGAAATGCTGTCCAACATGGCCATAGGCACTCTTGAAGGTTTAGACAGCCAAGAGAGATCCTGTAGCCTGAAGCATCTCACAGCTCCTCCTTGTAACCAATCAGTTGAAAGAGTACAGACATCAGAAAGCGTAGTAAAGTATCCGACCCACAGCGTTCAGACACTATTCAGATATAAAAGTAAATCCTCTGCAAATGTAGGCATTGTTTTGGGCAGAACTGGGTGAGCCTGGAGCCCTGGGAGCTTCATTTCTGCTGAGAGGTGGGTCCATGAGCCCAGTTTGGCTGGGGGGGTGTCAGCATGGCTGTGTCTCAAGGTCCTTCTCAGTTCCGCTTCATCCCTCCACGTGTTTGTGAAACTGGATTACAAGCTTCTGTCCTGGGCTCAGCTGGATGTGTGGTGAAAAGAAACCTTGAGACTTCTCTGCCCCAACTCAAGAAAAGCTCCTGGCACCAAACATCTGGGCTGTCTCCAGAAGCCCTGCTCTTTCCCCTGCCACCGATCACCACTGCAACCCACACAGACAAAAAAAAGAAGATTCCAATCCAGCAAATACAACACACACTGAGCATTGATGGGAGAGCACTGGGCACAGCCAGGGAGGGAGGATGGAGCGAGGCAACACTGTCATCACCTTCCCCTTTGACCCCTGCACAACAGGGCAGTCCAGCAGCAAAGCTGGGAATGGGAATTTGCCTTTCAGAAACCCAGCAATGGTTCCATACACAGATTGACCTAGGCTGGTGTACAGCTGAAGCTATAGCTATTTATTCACAGTATTGAGAGATAATTACAGGTAAGGTTTCACATTAGTGATCTGTTCTTTTTATAAAGTAGCACCAACACACTGTAGTTCTCTATCTATTGCTAATACCAAGCTGGACTTAAGTCAATATTATGTTTATGGCTCTGGTGTGAAAAATGCAAGATTAAATTTAAAATTATTGAGCAAAATTATCTGAATTTAGTAAGATTTTCTGTTAAGCCAGAACACATTTATCCCTCACGTTTGACACAACTGTAATAGCAATTTGACCCACATAACTTCTTTTGTTTCTTAAGTTATATTATTACAGACCAATTACACATTCTTTAAAGAAATGTTATTAATTATTGAAACATTAAAAAGCTGAAGATTTTTTTTTTTTTTTTGTGCACTTAGCATAGCTTTTAAGACAGATTATAGAGAGAGAATCTTTTGGTAGATAGTCTTAAAATATTCACCACTGCTGGAACAATTTAATGAAATTCACATTTATTTCAAGGATTTTTTTAATTAAATCTATTGGTTGTTGGTATCCGTAAACCCTTAAGAATAAACACCTGCAGTGTTTTATTATGTAAAAAGGTAGTTTAATTGCATCATATTTATCACAGACAAATCAAGCCCTATTCAGAAGATAATAATGACACAGTAATTGGACCAGTAATTGGTTCAGGATGATTCAATATTGTACTAATAATCATAAATACTACTGTGTCCTGCTTTGGTACAAGGCTGACACTATATTATACATTGGATTTTCGGCAATAAATATTCGTGAACTGGGTTCAGTAGGGCCTAGGTCTTTAGTTCAACTGCATTAGTAAATAACAGGTATCAAATAATGCATCCTACACGAGCCATCATTAGTGGTGAGCAACACAGGGAATACTCTGCTTTCTTCCTGCATCCAGAAATGGCTGGAAGAAGCATCCTTACAGCAACGATTCTTTTACCTCCTTACATTAAACATTGCCATTTTTCCATATTTCCTCTCCTTATGAGCCTGGTCACACTCGGAGTCAGTTGTAAAGTTGACCCATTTGGTTTAAAGCTTCTTTTCTTTGGCTTTTCACTTGTTTGCTGCTATTTAAGTGTTCCTGACAAAGGAGGAAAGATGATGCTTCAGAGGTGCTCAGTGTGCAGCAAAATGATAGGTCTCTAACCTCAAGGGAGAAATAGGAGGATGGATAAGGCAACCCAAAACTGGCCACCCCAAGCTCCATAGCAAATCCAGGACTACACGTAGTGTCGTTTGTCCCTGGTGGGTTGTGGCACAGTGGGAACAGCCACTGATGAGCCCCACTTCATGGGCTACCAGACTCCCAAACCCCCTGGCATCTCCTGGGCTTATGCTCCTAACAGAAATCAGAGCTTCTTTCTCTGACTTAATCTTTTTCATGCCTTTCCAATATTTGCTCTGCTTGATTGGTCCAGAGAATCACCATCCAGAACAAGATGTTCACCTTGCTCCCTGCCTCCTGCCCAGCACCACGGGGGTCTTACAGTGGGGTCCTTCAGAACATGCTTTCTATTTCAAATTTGAGTGGGTTTCACTCATAAAACTCATATTTATTTATTTTTTTGTAATTTTTGCTCATAAATATACCTCTTGAAAATAATCATGATAAAAATACTTGTCTTAGTTCTTTACACTTACTGAATGTGACATGTCAGTAATTAGGTTTGAGCTTCCCAAGCACAGATAGAACTAAATAAAAGCACTTAGATTTATGCTTAGGCAGGTAAAAAGATGCACAATATCCAAAGACACTACGACTTCACTGGATTTCACCCGGACCTTTAACCAGAGCTTTCCCCAACCGTCCCGATGTGATCAGAGCATTTTTGTGCTTCCAAAACTTCCTTACCACACTAACAAAAAACCTTCCTGATCCCAACTGTGCAAAATCAATTTGCATATCGATACCCAACCGTAATCTATTCTCCTTTTCCCTCTGTTTTTGTTTGTATGCATAGTACACCGTTTTTATTTTCTTTTCTTCTCTTGACTTGTGCAGGGAGGGAGGGAATACAAAAACCCCAACCGAATCAAGCCAACACAACAGCATTATGGCAAAGGGGAGGATGGTGGGAGGTTGCAGTGCTGCAGCCAGTTGCTTGTTTATCGTGGGTTGATACAGTATAACATGGCGCACAAAACCACTCACATGCCAGTTAATGATAACTGTGAAAATCGCGCCTGTCACCGCTGCATTCAGCAGACACTTGGCGGACCCTCGGCGCTGTTTCTTCGCCAGTGCTGTGGTCTTTCAGAGAGAGCCAAAAGGGAGTGGAGCCTCATTATCCCCGAAACAATGATCCTTATTCACTAGGCAGAGAAACTTGCTTTTCAGCCGGCGCATTATACAGCTCTGAGCTGGAATAGAGATAACATATCCCCTTTATCTCCAGAACAAAAGCTCAAGGTCTATGCTCCTGGCTTGGAATAATGCCCTCAGCAGCCTAAAGTGATGCATTTGTAAGCGTTTACCTCTTTTCCTTTAACTGCTTTGCACTGGAGGGAAGGTGCAGGGAGGCCCAGGTACCAGCTGAAGATGGACAGTGTGATGTCGATGTGGATGCCCATGCTCTGCTTCCTCTCAACACACCATCCCTCTTGCTGACACATCCATTCCCAAACACGATTCCTGGAGCATGGAGGAAGGGAGGGAGATGAGGAACATAGACATCAAGGAGTCAAGTTCTGTTGAGGAAGGTACTTAAGGAAACCTTTTAAGAGTACATAGCAGAGCAACCATGGCGTAGGCACTGCAGCTGAAAAGCAATGGGAACAGATGAAATGCCATGGCAGAGGGGGCACCAGGGGACCTGTGAACTCAGAATGGGGTCAAAGTAACGGAGCCCAAACACTCAGGTTACACACACATCCTGTGGCATCTACGGGAAGACACGCAACACCGAGCTGTCCCTTCAGGAATATTTTTTTTCCCTTGGCATTCCATCCCTCAGCCATTTCTTTTTTTTTCCACTTTGCCTGAGTCTCTCTTACCTTAGCCTTGCACAGGGAGGAGGGAAAGGTGAGAAGACAGGAGAGCTATCGCTGCGCACAGCCAGGCAGGCAGGCAGCAGAGGTAGATGAACAGAATGTGTTGAAAGCATCATGATCCAGCGCCAGGAAATAACAGTTAGCATATCCCTGAATGACATTTACAGGAAACCTATGTTTCCTTTTCAGGGCCATAAGCTTCAACAAACTGGTGTGTTCAGTCAGCCCTTCCCCATGTACAGTATGGATGCCACAATTTTCTCAGCATATGCTCAGCTGCGTCCTTCTGATGGCATCCATGTTGGCGCCTTTCCATCTATAGGCATGGAGGGATGTCTTCATCTTCTGCAGGAGTCTGGGGCTACTGCCAAAGGCAGGGATCCAAGCACCGCAGGCAGGGAAAGTGGATCGTTTTGGTTCCTGAATAAGGATTAGGCTTTGCAACACCTGAGCAGTGAAAAATCCTGCGGAGCCTTCGTGGCCGGAGCCAGGAAACGCCGCGGTTCTGCTGAATATTGCCGAGCGGAGTCCTATTTAACCAAGGTGAACGCTCACTGCAGAGCAAATTACAGAAAATTTAGGAAACCAAAGGCAAATAGGCAGCCACATGTGATGGCCATATAAAGGCTTCGATGGCTTTGGCTCTGTGTTCACAAATAGATAACACTTTTGTTATCTTAACTCACGCCCAGCTCTCACCTAAGGAAGGTCAGGCAGCCCAAGTCAGGGCTCTGAGAACTGATTTATTCATGTGAAGCACAGATCCCTTTGATCTTCTGTTACATGTGTCTGAGGAGACTAGTTAAACACCAATGCTAGTTAAATCCCTTTAATATTTACTTCTTTATTTTTAATCACAAACATGGGAAAATAACCCCAAACACCCACCCTCCTCCCCACCCCAAAAAAAAAACCCACCAACCTCAAACCCCATTTTTTCCCCTCCTGGAGCTTATCTGTTTCTTGTTTTCTCACAGTTTGGGCCAAAATGTGCTCTTCTTACTAGAGAGAGGAGGATTTCACTGGAGTAAACAGGATACCCAGAATTAAGGCAGGATTTTGTCTACATACTGTTTTACCCAATGCACATTTATCATATCTACTGCACTTAGGAGAGGAGAAGGGAATTTATGTCGATATTAAAGGGCCATGGAAATCATTCTCAGCAAGGAATAAAACATTCCCTTTACATAAAGTCACCTTATAAAACCAGCATTCCAGTTAATTTAAGGAGAGAATTTAGAAAACAAAAGCCAAGTGGTGGATGCATGGACGGCTTTACGCCGGCTCGCAGCTCTCCCGCTTGAGGAAGAGGAGCTGAAATATTTCCTCTCCTCCTTTCTGATCAGCTTGTTTTACTGAAGTGAGAAGGTAACCTCATCGATTAGCATTGCACAAAAGCCAGGCACACCAAAGCAGCAAGAGGAGATGTAAATGTGAATTAAAAGCACTTTTATAGCACTGCAAAGGATCAGGAAAAATCCTTTTCAGCTCAGCTGAACGAAAGAAGTTGTCTGTGACTTTTGAGACTTTTTTTTTTTTCATTCTCCTCCTTCAAACACATGCCTGTTCCAAAGAAACAGTGGCAACACACGGCTAATTAACAACAAAGAATAATTGAGCTATGGCTATAACTATCTACCTTTAAATCAAAGGAAGAAGGCAACCAATACTAAAATTTAATCTGTCCTCTGGGGCTGGAGACAGCTTACAGGTTCAAGTCAGATAGCAAATGTAGCTAAATGGCAGTCAGGAAAGATCATGTGACTGGGGGCTAAAAACTAATTAATCTCCATAAAGCTGTAAGTGAGGTAGGTAAGATGACTTGAAATCTGATTACATTATTGCATTTAAGGAGGGAAAATGCAGCATGTATTTTTCATGTTGATTTTAACCACCTGAGCCCTTAATGACATTTTGTACCTTGAAAGAAAAACTCATATTTCATCTATATTTAAAAAGATCTACAAAGATGCTATTGTCATGTGCACGGAATGAACAAATGTGCTGTGAATCACAGAGAGCGCGCTTCGAAACTTTTTTCTGCTGTAAGTCAGAAAAGAAAAGAAAAAAAAAAAAAGATTCCCTATAACTATGGGAAGCTGTAAAGCTGAGCATTTAGCAAAAGCTGAAATAAATCTTAGGGAAAGGATAATTTTAACATATACTCCAATATAGGAGGGAAAAAAAGATGCCGCATTCTATCTGACAGATGACGGTGCGTGTGTTTAGCTCCTCTGATTTGTAAACAACCTCTTTCACTAAATTTTGAATTGGTGAGAACACAGCAATGCTTATGATTTCTATTATTTATACACAGCTACAAAGCAAGGAACAAACAAACCAACAAACAAATTCCCCCAAAATCTCCAGGCATACGGGATACCTCAATTTAATGAATCTAGTCAAAATATGCAGAGAAAAGCCCCACCTAATTTTATATATAAAATATATATATATCATATATATATATTTATTTTTTTTTGTGGACAGTTTTTAGAAGAGAGGAAGCAGAAAATCAGCAGCCACACACCAAACTGAAACAAACCCTGCAGTTAATTTTTCTTAGGCCTCGGTCGTGGCTATGGGCAGCGGTGAATAATCTCCGCTTCTCGTGTAGCAGCTCCCATGTAAATATTACAGAGTGGAAAACACCACAGACACACACAAAAAAAACCCAAACCAAACCCCTAAAAACCAGAGACAATGATGTGTTTCTGACATTCCTTATCAACAGCCCCCACTAACCACCGACACACCGCGACCGCCTGCCCGCGCGAGGGGACCGCGACCGGGGACAGCTTTATGTGATGAAAAAACGTACTTCTAAAATGTTTGTAATATACTTGATAAATACCACCATACAAGTATATAGCAGCAATAAATAAACAGCATTTAAGTTAACAAGCACACGTTTATAGGTATAATAATGGCATTTTGCACTTCTGCAACACCTTTGATCCCGGAATTTCTGAGTCCTTCGCAAGGATTAATTAATTAAGCTCCAACACGCCCCTGCGCCAGATGTTATTAAAGTACTTTTTATGGCTTACAAATTCTATGAAAGACATGCTTGTATGTCATGTCTCATTGTGCCTCCTATCCAAAGCAATTACTGAGCTCCATGCTTGGCCGTGTGGTGGATGGGAGATGACGTTGGGGTCCTCTCGCTCACATGGGCCCAGAGATTCCCGTGCAGCTTTTAGCCTCTCATTGCTCACCAGGGAAATTTGGGGGCTCAGCCCTGCCTACACATCCCCTTCCCTTGAGCCTCTTTTGCCTCTTTTGCTCCTCAAGCCTCAGATTTTCCTCCCCCACCTCCTGTGTTGCTTTTTGCTATGACTGATCTTCCCGAAATGCTCAAGGATTTTGCAATTTGCTATTTTGAGGTAAGAAGACATTTTTCCCACATGTGGCTGTAAAGTGCCCCCCCCCACACACCTCGCCTTTCCCAGCCTTTTCTCTCAGGAATCAAACCATTACACATCTTACATCTTTATTCCAACAGGAATTACAGTTCAAACCCTACTTGCAAGTGATTTAAGGTAGTGACTGGGCGGCAAAAATCGGAGCGTGTGTTTGTACAGTCTGGCACAGGCGGATGCACCTCCTTCCATGAACCCTTTGCCTCCATGGGAAAGGCAGCTACATGGGAATTAGCTCTCAAACTTAATCCTCTGTTTATCACACTTATCTAGAGCTGGCTATGCATCCTTCCCTGCACTGTGATTAGTAGGAAACTCCCACATGGAACAAAGTTTGGTACCATAACTTATTAGACCTAAGAGAAGCTGTGCAGAAACTTCAATTCAAGATTTTATTGCTGTTTTCCAATTTCTATCACCTCTTTCTCTTTCCTCCTGCATCCAGAAGTGGCCTCTCAGGCACCTAATAAGAAGCCCAGTGTCCTGGTGTGTGAGGATAATTCAAACCTCCCTGCCTAATTCCTTATATACTGAAGCTGGTGGTGTCTGGTGGCCATCAGTCAGACCTGAGCAAGATTTGGCCAATGAGTTCAATTACTGGGACATACAACTACACACACTCATAGACAGCCTCACTTCATGCATATCATGTCCTAGAAAGCACACCTGAAAATGGGTCAGGTAGTTTCAGTGTGACATTAAATATATGCCAGCAGATACCTTAGGTTGGTCTTCACTTGCCCTACCTATGTTTTACCTGAAAAGGAAAATATCTTCTCTAAATCTATCCCCATAAATTTTTTTCCCCTGCAGTTCTCGGGCTCCTAGGGACTCAGAAAGGCAGTATGGATGGGCTGGAAACATTCCATAAGTTTACCCTTAATCACCTGTGACAAGCAGCTCCCAGCCATGCACCATGGGAACCCAAAATCCTAAAAACACCAGGAGATGGACCTCTTTGAAGCCCACCACCCACAAACACCACAGTAACAGAATAACCCTGCCCAGAGGGATAAGTCCTATGGGCTGTGGCCATGGATGACACATACACAACCATCCAGGAGGTTTTGCTGTAGGTTCTCCCCGAGTAAACAACCTCTGACATTTCCTCACCGATACCATTTTTTCTCAGGGTGCTCAGCACCATCTCAGAGTTTACTTTATCTGAACTGTTTCTGCTGCCATAAGAATGGCTCACCAGCAACCAATTTTAGGTTTCCTGTGTTACCCCCCAGACGTTGAGCGTGAACCACGTCACCGCTCGTACTTTAAGAGATGTGCTGTGGCTCGGTGGCTGCGGTGCTCCTTCAGCCTCAGCGTTTCCTCTGTCATGGGACTCTCTTGTTCAGGCTACAAAGAGCAACTCTGACCATTCACAACTCAGCATCAAAGCACGGGCTC
The DNA here is from genome assembly GCA_013399135.1 of Heliornis fulica. Classification (NCBI taxonomy): domain Eukaryota; kingdom Metazoa; phylum Chordata; class Aves; order Gruiformes; family Heliornithidae; genus Heliornis; species Heliornis fulica. Next base: position 14,102 of record VXBZ01012404.1, read on the forward strand.
GTTTGGGTTTTCTATAGGGCCGTGCCATGATGTTTTGGCATGCTGGGCTCTCGTGCCAACTGCTTTTGGGAAACGCTCCCCTGACCAGCATCGAGCGGAGACTGTTCCTTAAAAAGGTATTTTTGTGGATTCCTTTTCCTAGGAAATAAGATTATTCCTTTTATGGTGAAAGAAGAGGGAATCCCCAGGCTGAATTTGAGATTCTTGACATAATTCTCCACCTACTCGACTGTGGTTGTGCCCCGGAACAAGGGCATTCCCACACAGCTCGAGGGCATTGCAGCATCCATGTGTCTACAGAGACCAGCACAGAATCCACCCTAAAAGTGTATTTTCCTCAGAAGAGGAGGATCCTTTAAAAATAAACTATTCTTCCACCTTTTTGAAGTCACTCAGATAAAGTAGCTGAGTCCAGCTGGGCTGAAAAAGTATTTGAACCATACAGATGATGATACCACAGCACAGTGTTCTTAAATATTTAAATTTGCTAAGGTACCATACAACCAAAATACCTTGGCTGAATTTAGGTTGCATCTGGAAAGATGTCATGTAAAATGCCAAGAGGTAGCTGTCTAATTTTTTTTTCTTTCTTCTCATAAATCTACAATTTCTACTCATAAGTTTTCAAAGCATATAAAAAATCAACTTTTTCTTTTTCTTTTTTTTTTCTTTAGATAGAAAGATAATGTAATCAAAAGATTGGCTCTTGGACTGCACATTCCTTGGGTTTTTTTTTTTTATATACTTGAGGCAAAGCATTAGATACAAATCTATCTGAAGGCTCTTTAATAAGAAAGATGGCAAGTAAATTCTGGTTTAATATAAAAGCCAATTCAACTATTAATCATGATTACAGATAATTCCCAATGTGGCATGATATCATTTAATTTCCAAAAAACACAGATGAAGTGACAGCACAGGTTTTTTTGAAACCATGCCATGTAACAATACCATGCAAAGAAACCCTTTATACCCTACTCTGTACCTAGGTCATAAATTACCAATCAGACATGTAGATCCCATTTAATATTTTAAAGTCTTGTTTTATATATTATTCCTCTTTTTTTTTTTTTTTTTTCCCCTTGTTCATGCTTTGTCTTAACAAATACGCTTGGCCATAATGAAAATAAACCTGCTGAAGTCTCCGTGGCCTGAGACAAGCTATAACACATTTCTGCACCACGGGGTGGGCTCATGGGATACCTACTGAGAAAATGCATCCCCTCTACGCATGCCCAGACTATTAAAATGAATTGACATGTTAATGCTGACAGGAAAAGAGCACAAGAGAGCTTGCTAAATTACTGCTCAGTCAGGCACTAGGAATTCCTGAGTGGCTAACTCCTGAGCAAAACCTGCAGCAAGGAGACGGGGGTGGAAAGAGAGGAAGAAAGGAGAAGGGAGGGGGGGAAACGGAGAAAAAGAGAAAGAGAAGAGGGTGAAAAAAAAAGAAACTTTATTGTCAAATGCAAAAGAAACCAAACAAACACTAAGGGGTTGTCATGTTAGTAATGCACCTACTCATAAATCATATGGATTTTAATCATACCTGCCACCTCGGCCTGCTTCTCCCCTGAGAAATTGTTTTCTTTTTGCTCCCTCCTTCGCTCGCTTTCAATTATCTGGAAGCTGTTTCTCGTGTTTATTTATTTATCTAAAGTTCACATACAGTATGCATGCACAAATTTCCTCTGGGGGACCGAGGCTCGGCAGATCATACAAGGATGCGGTGGAGCGTAGCAGCTAACAGCTCAGATGAATGTACTCAGTCTCAGAAAACCTGCTTTGGACCACGGTGACAAGAGAAGGGGAGGACAGAAAGTAATTAGTGTGCGTACAATGATGGATTATGGCTTAATATTCAGGCATTTCACCTTTTGACTGTTATAGGTAGGCCCACAAGATGACAAACAAAGTCCACATTCTTGCCAACGAGGGGGGGTAAAAAAAAAAAAAGAAGGAAAGGGGAAAAAAAAAAACCCACATGAGGGTTTTCAGTCTCTCAATCATGTTTTCTGTTTGGTGAGTAAAATTGCCATTTTAGTTTCGTTTCAGACCTTTTATGGTTTGGAAAACACCATATATATACATATATGTGAATATACACATAAAGGAGAAACCTGAAGGACAGCTGCTTGGCAAATTCCTGACAAGCTGGCATAATATTGTTTTTATGTCTCACAGCTTCTATATGTAACTTTAGTACTAAAGAGCAATGCAGCCTCTCAAAATTTAAGGAGAGAGTGAACTGCCAGTGACCTTTCCTCAGCTCTGGGAGGTGAACGTGTAGCACAGATCCATCATGACATGAAGATGTTATAGACAACTTAAAAAAAAAAAAAAAAAAGAAGAAGGCATCATTTTTATAAGGCAGATTGAAGGCAAAATAGATGAGGAGAGTTCAATAAGGAGTTAGGACTGCAAGTTAAATAGAGTTTTAACTCTCAAAATCAGTTTAAAGCAGGTTTTTGGACTGAAGCTCTGTGTGTATTAGGTCTTACAGCAGATTTTTTTAGGGAAATTTGAATCTATATTTGCTATGCAGGGTATTGCTCAATTAAAGGAACATCTAGACAGCTCTCCCATTTGGAACACTTGTCGAAATTAAATGGATCACATGCAGTTTGACATTTTGCAAAATAAAAGAATAATTGGGGCACCGTATTGTTTTTGCCTTTTAAAGAGAATATTCAAACTCACCCTGTGAAGCTTAGCTGGAACCAGAATTTGGAATTTGGGTCCAGATTTCTTCCCCCCACTGTTTTTTCAGAAAACTAATGATGTTAAAGTTAACACTTTCACCACCACACACTTCCCACCGGATATGGGATGACCCTCTAGCCTGATATCTTCAAGTACTGAGAAATACTATAGGAGTGGAGATAGTTATGGCAGAGCCTCCAGTTCAACATTTTCCTCTGAAAGCCATGAGCTGGGTATGAAACAAATCCTGTGCATCATGTCCTCTGAATAAAGACTTTCTGGAGTTCAGCTGCTTGACAGGGTGAGGGTGGGTTTCTCAGAACCCCCAGCCTCCCCTCCAAAACCCAAGGAGCCTCCAGACTCTCTCACCATCTCTACTCCTGTGTAAACTCAG
>VXBZ01012416.1:0-28491 GCA_013399135.1 Heliornis fulica
CTTTCCTTTCCTTTCCTTTCCCAGACTCTGGGACAATTTCAGTGGTGAACTCTATGGTTATGTCGCACACCCACCAAAAACTTCTGGAGGCAGCTCTCTGGTGTCACCACCCTCAGCGAAGCAGAACCATGACTGGAGAACAAATGACAAGAGAACCAATGACCAGGCACAAACTGACCATGGGGGTATTTACATTGGGCCAAACTATACTTCACTGACATTGGGATATTTTACACCCAAGTAGGTCTGGGGTGGTTTAACTACCATTACAATTACATCAGCTGAAAACACTGTGTGGATTCAGTGAGGCTGAAAAAATTTTGATTCAAAAGGTCAGTTTTGAATTTCAGTTAATTCTTGCCAATGTCACTAATAACAAGGTAAAAGTGTGGCTTCAGGTATGAAGGGATGTATGGATTAATGTATATTAAATCAGGGAGATGCCTGCTTCAACATCTTTTGCTAACACCACTCTTCTGTATATTTAGTGTGTCTGCTACATTCATTTTGTTCAGCCAAGCTCTCATGACTTGCAATGCAAGTAATTATTTTTTCTTGACTAATTTCTCACTAACCTGTTTACATCTTTAGTTACCTGTCCCACAACCTCTCATGACTAAATCTGGTTGCTTTTCTTGCCTCTGGATTTTATCTCTGAAACTCTTTGTATCAGAACAGTGTCAGTCAGAAGTGATATCCACTTCATGTATCTTCAGAAGCCTACATGGTATACACACCTACATCTAGGCTACTGTTTCTTTACAGCCAGTGGAGGGAATCAGGCACTTATAGGAGGACATGATTCATATGACCTATTTAAGACCTACTTTAGATGGAATGAATCACAGCCTAGACCTGACTATTTTTCCTTCCATGGACTCAAAGAAAGCCTGGAATGACTTGTTCAGCTGTGGATCTCTGCAGTTGAGATGCCTACACCATGATGGGATCCCACCTTTGATTGATTGCCTTGTTGTAATAGCAGCTTAGCTTTCCAGAAACATAAGATTTACTGTTTGGTGAAGGCATTAAATCCATCAAATTTGGCTTTCTTTGGTATTCATTCCCAAATATTCTTCACTGTATAAAAGGAAAGTGTCTGTATCTTTTGATTTTTGTGTGTGTGTTTGTGTGCAATTGCTTCTTACACGTTCTTTTCCTTTCGCACCCCCTCTTTTTTTTTTTTTTTTGTTCTTTCTCTCAGCAATGATGCTAATAACAAACATGAATTTGCAAAGAAAGAGCAAGAGAAAATCTTTGTCTTCTACCCAGGATTTGATGAGGTAAATCAGAGAGCTACTGACTTGAATTTTTATATCAGGTGTAAGGAATTTATGCTGAAATGTTGGGTTTCCATCCTAAGATGCAATTGTTCTTTAACAACTCCTATCCTCTTGAGAACAAGAGGGACGGGCTATCCACGCCTTCTTATGGTTCACCTTTTCCTGAATCCATTTGGCACACCCTAATGTAGCAGATTTTTCTCTCTGTAGCCCCATAACAGTTTGTTGGACCAGAGTTCATATAGTCATGGACTTAAACCCTCTGGAGATCAGTGCTTGTGTTTTACACTATCTAAGCTGCATTGATGATGGAGGCCAAAGAGTCTGAAAAGAAGACAGTAGGACAGCTGAGGAACATGGTGAGGTGAATAGCCACTTGTTCCAAAGACTCATTCCCTCATGACTCAGGCTTGCTATTAGAAGGCAGAAAGAATACAAGAAGTAAATCAAATAATTTGCATTGTAATGCCAAAGAAATGTCCAGGGAAATAAGCAACAAGAGAAATTCATCTGCTTAAAGAGAATTTGGTCAGAAAAAGTCTACAGATGTCCAATGGATATTCCTACAGATACCCAATGCAAAAGTTACCTCTACCTCAACATATGACAGTGAGAGTCAGATATCCACTAAAGGTATAGACGGAGATCAAATACCTTCTGCAGGAAATTTCTCAGGAAAATTCTGTATTATTCATTATTAGATATACTGAATTCAAAACAAGTGTTATAGCAGAGTGTAGTGGTTTTGCAATGTAGCTTCTTTAAGAAGCAACTAGAAGCTTCTTAGGGGTCCAACAAAGTAACTACCAGCTGGGCTCTCAAGGCCAAACTCCCAAACCCTGTTGCCTACAAGGCTGGCTGGGCCAATCAGCGCTGGTCACAGGCCTCTGGGAATCACATATTAGAGAGAAAAACACAAACAGCTGCACTTTGCCACCAGAGAAGGGAGTGAGAAGATGTAAGAAACTCTGCAAACACCAAGGTCAGTGAAGGTGGGGAGAAGGAGGTGCTGAGAGAAGATTCCCTGTGGCCTATGGAGAATACTCTGGTGAAGCAGGTGTCCCCCTGCAACAGCCTGTGGAGGACGAAGACACCCCACTTGCAGCCCATGGGGAGGCACCTGGGCCAGGCGGGAGCCCACCATGGAACAGGTGGAGGAATATGGAAGAATCTGTGACCTACATTGGAGCAAGCCCCTGACAGAACCTGCAGCCTGTGGAGAGAGGTAAGAAGCAGAGAGAGAGACTGAGGCCCAGGCTGGAGCAGGTTTGCTGGGGGTGCTTGTGACTCTGGGGGGGACCAGGNTTCCCTATTTCCCCCCTTTCCCCCATGCCATCCTGGGGAGGAGAAAATTACAAATAAAGTTCATTCTGCACAGAAGGGAGGGGTGGGGGGTGGTGTTTTAAGAGCTGTTTGTACTTCTCATTATCCCGTTCTGGTTTCTCTCTGTGTGTAGTGCAGTGTAATTAATTAGAGAGTTTCTTTCCTTTTTTCTGTGGCGAGTCTGTTTTGCCCATGATGCTGATTGCAGAATGATCTCTCCTTATCCTCATCTCGGCTCCAAAGCCTCTCAACATGTATTTTCTCCCATGTCCAGCTAAGAGGGGAGTGTTAGAGAGACTTTGATGGGAGTATGTGACCCTTCAGCCAGGTGCCTCCCAGAATGCTCCACAGGTTCTTAGGTCATCCAGAGGAAAAGGAGAGGGCAATATCTGGGTGGTGCATTTTGAATGAATCTCTCAAGGCAACAGAATCTCCAGTTTAGCTGCCTCAGACCTCCATCAAACAGCAGATAAAGGAAACTGAGGCATTTAACCACAATGAGGACGCACAGAGGGCAGCCCAGAGCAGACACGGATGATGGATACATGCTTGTATCATGGTGGTGGACGAAGGACACTGATTCAGCCTGACAAAAACATAGTGAGAGAGAGCAGGATGGCAATCACGGCAATTCCAAACTCCTACAACATCTCCCTGTTGTCACCTCCCATAGATGTCTAAACAGTCCCTGCATATCATAACAAAGCTGCCAGGGCAGCGTGTAAAAAAAAAAAAAAAAAAAAAGGTTATGGAAGACTAAGATTGCAAAGACCTAAACCTGGTGGGTTTCTATCTTCTTATCTTTTCTTTTAATTTTTTTTCCATGCACTGTCTTCAGTCCTTTTCAAAGGACTGAAGACAGTGCATGACTTCTGCCATGAAGTCACTGCCTCCATGGGCTTTTCCCCCCTCAGCAGCTCCTACTCACTGGAGTACTGCCAATAACAAACACTATTAACAGTGCCAATTTTAATCATCGCTTCAAACCTCTTACCAAATGTTAAATAATTAGCATAGACTAAAACCTGTGTCCAAGCACAGGTGTAGTCTCATTCTCTGCCATAGATCTACACTGCACCTGAGGTAACAGGGAATCAGGAGCAGAACTGTGAGGGATCAGAATTTCTTGTCCATCAAAGCATTCAGGATTTCAAGAACTATTCATGACAACCCAGAATGAACTCAAAGGAACTTGACTTTTTCTGCAAAACCAGAATTTCCCAGGGAGGGAATGATACTGGGTTAAAGGGAGGGTGTAATGTAAATTTCCATAGCAATTGCTCCATATTTGATATTTTTTTTAAAAAAGGGAGGGTTTCAGAATGTATTTTCACAATGAAACATTAAAAGGTGGGATATTTTCTCAATGAACCCTTATTAAAAAAAAAAAAAAAACAAACTGAAAACATCACATTTCTGATAAAAGCATTTCACCAGAAACATACTGAAACAGGTCCAGCCAGGAGAAGTTTTTATAACTGTGAAACAAACTCAAATGAATATAAATTTTGCCAAGAGTCACTACATAGTTTACATCTTACTTAAGCCATTTAAACAGTATTCAGCCAGAGATAAGGAAAGTAGAAGGAAGTTCGGGGTTGGTTTTTTTCCCCTGTGTTCATTAGATTAATGTGTTATATAGCTTCTCTTACTCAGAACAGCAAATGTAGGCTGGTGGGGGTTATACACTCAGAGACACATAAAACTTAGGAGTGTGTTTAACCTAAAAGACAATGCTGGCACAGAAACAGATGGTCCAAAAACTATCTATGAATAAGTTGACGACAGACAGCTTCTACCTCCTGCATCAGAGAGGCTCTGGAGCAACCTTCCAGAAGGAACGGGAGTAAATCTATCTAGTAAAGTGATACTTTATGAAAGAGATGGTTTGACATGCTTGCCTGTGACACAAGAGAGCTGGACACAAGGATTTTTTACACAAAGCAAGGTGATGAACACATCAGCTAAACCCAAACGATGGCTTTTGTTTGTTACAGCCTTTGGTGTACTTTTCCTGTTATCTATCACTGCTTCCAGAAAATCCTTGTAAAAAAAAAAATAAATTAGCTCAGACATATTAAAAGTGGGAGGAGAGGAAAAGATGGCGCAGGCAGTGGAGGGAATGAGCACGCAATCTGAACGCTGCCCTCGTACCTCCAAACCACCTGAAGGAAAAAAGCAAAAGAAAAGAGGAAAAAAAAAAAAAAGAACCTGTTCACATGGTAGTATGACCACGGGGCAGAGCGCTGGCCTAGCTCCAAGGAGAGCAGGGTGCAGCTCTGGTCTTGGCGTGCCGGATGACCTTCACCGAATCCCTTTATCTCCTGAGGTTCCCCACCAGCAGTGAGCATCAGTGTTGATGATTACAACCACTTTCCTCAAGGGCTTTGATATCTGCACATTTACATCAGTGTATGAAATAGATACTATTACTTTGCCACAGATTTAGTGACAGATTTGTGAACTTCATTCAGTATGATACTGTATATTTTTACATCTCTACGGACGAGAGGATATTGCTGTATGTTTTTTAGAAGTACTTCAGAAGTAAATACCCTTTTAAATATCAGCCTTAGCAATCTAGAGAAAAAAAAAACCAAAAACGGAAAAAAGAAAAGAATTAGAGTAAAAATTTCTCGGGAATTGTGAAGTTTAAGCGCAAATAGGTAATCACAGAATAATGCCAAAACAATTTGACTAAGATTTTTAGGTCACTACAGATTTGCTACCAGTATTTTTGAGGATGTGCTGGCCAGCACTGGGGGTAAAATCCCCACCCCCTACCCTGGAAGAAAAGAAGCTTTGATCTCAGTTGACTCTGCTGTGATTTAGCACCCATCAGAAAACTCATGACCATAGTTTACCTTACTTCAATTTTCCTTCGTGTGCTACTGAGAGCACAAAACAGATACGTGAAGATTTGTAGGCTGACATGAAGTGTGGTGCTGTATAGATGCTGTACCACACTTTCAAACTCTGGGCATTTCCTTCATCCATTTTTTCTTTTAATCTTGCCCAAAGGCCCTCACCCAGGCTGAGCTCAAGGTGTAGCTACCCGCCAGAGTTGGGAAATACTCGCACAGAGAACAACAGGGCTACTCACGCTTCCCTGGGGAAAGCCTGTGAGCTGGTTTTGTAAAGGCCACGTTGAGGGGTGACACTGCGCTCACTGCAGCAGGCCTTGTCTTGCAGGAGCACAAGGGCTCTCGTGCTGGCTAAAAATAAAGCTGAGCTGGCACTACTGGTGAGCATATTAATCACTAAAACTTTGCTTTGGCACATACCTTGCTTCTGGGATGAGGGAAACACGGTGTGAGTTTGACTTGGTGTCACAGTATTACAGAATGTGTGTGTTTTGTTTTGGTAGGTTTCATTTCACCCAGTTCTCTTCTCCAAACTGCTTTTATTTCGAAGCTGCTTTATTTTTCTCGAAGAAACAACAAAATGATTAAAAGAAACCCTCAAATCCAGAATAAAATGTTTCGAGTGAGTTCATATGAAATAAATATTTTAATATAGTTCCCTTTGAGTTGTTTGGGGTTTTTTAATTATTTTTTTTAATGAATCCAGCAGCAGTCAGTCATAAGAATCTCCTCCTGCTCTCTGCACGGTACTGCGGACGGATGCAGTCAGACCCGCAGCATTTTATACCTGCTTCTGTTTGAACAAGTGCAATTAAAAGTGCAAAGTAAGATATAAGGCAGCAGCATATCAAGCCTTTTGCCTTTAAGGTTGATATCCACGCACTGCCTATAGAATTTAGGCAGGAGTCCAGCGGCCTGGAGTTGACATAGCTGGTTTCTAGAGGTAGTCTTGCTTTTCTGTAGTGTAAACTACGATAAGGTCTATATGGCTAAACCTACGCAGAGGCTGAAACAGATTATCAGAGAGTATTTGGGAATTATAACCAACATCAGTGTAATTCCTGCTGTTTGCTGCTCTGAGTAGATTTAGATACAGCTGGGAACACAGCCTGGCATTATTTTCTGCTTGGGAATTTCCTATTTGTGTGTCTCTTTCATGCCATCAGAGAGAGCCCAGAGCATATTAAGAGGTTTAATAGATACCAGCGATAACAGGTTACATTTATGATAGTTTACAGTTTCTAAACAAGGTCCTGCCAATAAATTGCATCAATTTAATGCCCTCAAGCAAAATTCACTGCCTAAAACATAATGGTGGTTTGTTTCATTTTTATTTTTTTTCTTGTACTTTTAGTGGACTTGTTTCGGCTTCTGGCCCTTGCTTTTAAAAAGGTGAAGGTGTGTATGGTGGAAAATGGACTTCACATGACAGGAAAGAGCTCCAGTATCTCAATCAGCTCCAGTATCTCAATCTGCAGACATGCAACTTCATTCGTAAAATGCATGAGTAATTCTGTGGCATAATTACATGGTCTATCCAGGTAATTGCATGTGAAATTGAGCATGGTGTCATGTGCTAATGAGGTTTACAGCTACACTTAAATTTTTGTGTGTATGAATGCATTGATTAAGATATTTTAAATCTGCTCTTAATAGTAAGGATTATTCAATTGTCTGGTCTAAACTACTCCCAGTCGGGTGAAAGTCTACCGTCTCAGAAGTTTAGCCTTTTAAGCACCAGTATTTTTCAAGCAGAAATTAAATGTTAGCTCTTTCTCCCCCCACTGTTGGTCCAGTTACTGTGTAAAAAGCCCCCTAGCAGCGATCCATTTCTCTTGTGACAGTGGAAATCAGGAATAAACAGGAGAAATCAGGAAAATCGCTGAGGTCTTGCTACCGCTGTCATGTGTCAATAGGCTGTGTACAGAATGCTAGATAAAGCATGTCATGTACAAGCTGGGTGTTTAGTGCTGACCTGTCAGAGTGGTATACAGATGGTTATCTTATTGCCTCAGGGAGGGAGTGGGAGGAAGGCCTAGGAGACCTGCCCAGGTATGGTTTTGCTCTTCAAGGTGATGCTCAGCCCCTCTCAGAAAGCTCTTCCCTGTGTTATTTCGGTATATTGTGGAGCCCTCAGGGATCGTTTTGAGGCTAGGCACTCTGCATAAACCTGCAGCAGCCACTGTCCCCATAGAACCTGCAGCATACCCTGCTTCCAGTGGTAGGACCAACTGGCAACAACCACCAGGTCCCAGGGGCCTTCCGCACTACAGCAGCCCCCAGGCATGAGCTGCACCACGGCCCCTGCCCAGCATCAGTCTGCCTTCACACTCTCTTCCCTCCTGTCTTCTGCACTCTCTCTTGTTAAGCAGTGGGAAGCAGGGGAGGATCCACAATAGGTGGCCAAGTGATCTTTCTGCCCTAGGTATTACACCTGTGATGCCATCATCATCATCATCATCAATCATCATCGTTGTCATCTGCAGACTCACTGTCTGTGGATATGGCTAAGGCTGAATAGTCCAGGAGAGTATGCAAAGAGAAAGGCGTGCCTGACCAAGGAAATTAGAGAGGTATTAAACTCTCATTTACAAAGGAAGGTGAGATCATACCTGAATACAGCACCTGGCCTTCCTTGCAAGTTTATAATACTGACACCTGCTAACATTTTAAAAATACCCCATTAGGGAAATTATTTCACCCACACCGTTTTGCAGTTGTCTTTCCTTTCAATGTAAAGGATATATTAGCACCAAAATCTTCTTCTGCTGCTGCTTGCCCACTGGCTACAGCAATACTGGAACCAAGCCTAAATGCGAACATAATTGAGAACTCTTTAGAATAAAATTATCTCATTCAGACATTCTGGTTATAGGAAGTCAGGCTAATGCAATCATTACAGTAGGAGTCTAGAAGTCCAGGACTGCTTGTTTCTACTCCTGATTTGCCTGCTGACTTGTTTTATGACTTTAGAAACAACTTCTCTGTGATTCATCCCCTTCACCTGGAAGATGGATATGATAATGTTTGTTTATTTCAATTAAGACTCGAGTGGTTTAAAAGGGATTAATTAACCTCCATCAGACAAGTTTGAAAGGTACTAATGCATAGTGTTAATAATACTATGATAACTAACAATGAGGAGGGGGAAGGATGTTTGAGAAGTTGCAGAGCTTTAAGCTTAAAAATAGTATCAGTAGGAAGGACAGCCAGTGTTTTCGTGAGTTGGAATAGAGAAGCTACTGAGCCATCTAGTCCATCCTTGATCAAGGCAAGTTAGATTTTCTGTATTTCTCTATTTATCAGTGAACCATGTGCCTTCTTATTCCTCCTTGGATGCTAATTCATCTCACCTAGTTGGGGAATGTTCACATCTGTTGTCATAAAATCCCATTCTTACCTCTCCCTATTTCAAATCAATTAGCCTGGCTCAAACTTCAGTGTACCTTCTAGGGTCAGTCCTTTCAGGAGTATCTTACACTCTTAATACATCCAGTGCACAGTGCGGGGGATCATACTCCCTGCCCAAAAAGACCATTAGATTTGCAGCCTGCTCCCAGCCCACACAAATTTGCGTATTTGGGCCTGAAAACCCGAGCTGACATTCTAAGTGACCAGGTGTAAATCATCATAATTTCCCTGAAGACAACTGAAATACAGTAATCCACAACAGCTGAGGCTCTAGCCCTGCCATAATAATTAAATGCTGTGTCCATGTCAGAAAAAAAGAACAATCAGAATTTCTAACCAAATAATTTGGTCCTCATGGACAACTGCAAATAAGTACCTGAGGGTAGAGTTGGCTTGTCCTGTCACAAATGTCACCAGTCTTTCTCTGAAGCTTCCAGCAGAAAGCACAAACCCGAGGACCTTTAGGCTAAAAGATCCATCTCTTCCCATGAGTAGATTAGGAGTGAATGGTTTTCCAAAGGCAGAGTTTGTGAGTGTTGGTGTGTGTCTTGCCAAATTGTCATTTCACTTTGTTAGTGCTCTCTGAAGACATTAAGGTAAATATGTCATTGTGTTTACAGGTTATACCTATAGTTAATAGAGTCTTCAATTAGTCCTGTTTGGAACACTCACAAAGATGCAGTTTAACTGAAAACCATCATCATTCTCTATGCAGTTGACCACTTTGATCCCCATGTCATCACTAAGTTAAATAACATTAGATCCAAAGCATTCCTGAGGGACAGCTCACTTATCAGTCTTCTTCAACTCTCTGTGCTAGTGTGCTAGCTATTCCTCTCCAAATATTCATTGATTTTAATTAGACTACATAGGTCCTGCGATACATCACTTGGCCTCATCCGTATGCAGCTTCCACAGTTTTCCTTGGTGACTTTATTACAAATGCTGTATTAGTGGTGGTTTAGTCTTTGCAGTAAGTGGTGGTTTCTAAGCATTGCTCCTAAGGAACTTGAGGTAATCTTGTCAGAATCACCTAAGAGCCCAAGTTCCACTTTCAACGGTGAGCAAGGTGCCCACATCACCAGCTGAAGCAGCACACAGGCATCCAGACAGCCATTTCAGCATAGGACAGGCCGCAGCTGCAGCCCAGCATCATGGAGGAGCAGATACTTCCTTTCTCTTGGTCATACTGGGCTGCTGAAGAGAAACCTGAGTGCTCACAGAGCCTCCTAGATATCTCCTACCTCATCTGCATTCATTCGGAATCCCTATGGCAACTACAGCAATTGCTCACTTGGAGTAGTCATCTTAGGATATAGTGTTATGTCATTTCTTCTAAGTGATACAGTGATTGAAAAATAAAAGAAAACAGTAAAATAGCATCGATGACCCGATAGCTCTGTGGAGACAACATACAACTGCTTAACAGGACCAGGAGATGTCCAAGGACTGCTATGTGAGTGGAACAACCAGACTCAGCAAAAAGCTACAGCTGCCTTCTTGGGCAGCTCAGCACTTTTCCTTCACACTAATTAGAATGGGGAGAGGGGGAAATAGCCCTTAAATCAGAAAGAAACCTCAAAAGTTACATTTAGGGAAGGAGTAGCTTTGATTTAGGTCAGTGCTTCTGAGGTCTCTAAATTCTAGCATCGCTCTCTTGAAAGCGCTTCATGTCTGTGAACTGAAATTCTTTATCAGGAGAAATATGCAGTGAAGGGCTTAGCCAGTATTGGGGTATGTTTCTTTTTCCATCTGATTATCGCTTAGATTCCATATCAATGTGGTGGGTTTGGTTTCATCCAGCTGATGCAGAAACATTACATTAACTGCACATCGATAAAGCTTTGATTGGTATCAGGGTGTTTTTCTTGCCTCCATCCACAACCATGTCTTAAAATTCTCAGGTCTTCATGGTTTTCAGAGGTTTATGGTGTTTTGCTTCGAAGATCCACAGCTCTGTCCCTAGTGACAGCAAAGAGGAAGTCAATCAGACCACTTCGAGGCCTCCATACCACTCTTAAATCCTATTTAATCATGTGGAGAGGTCTTAGTGAGATACTTGTGTTGGCCTTCTTTCATACTTCGAGAGCAGATATAAAAAATACCCACATTTTTGAGGTCACTTCCCCCTAGGTTACTCTATGATTCTGATTTTTTTTTTTAAGACACAATTTTCCAAATTGGTCTTACTCAGATGTGCTGGTTTAGAGGTAAACCGGCAGGAGAAATGGACCCACCACAAGAGAGATTATAAGTCAGAGTTACAATTTAATGAAAGATATTACCATACAAACACTGACACAAAGAGAACAACCTGCTTTCAACTCACCAAAACCCAGCAGTAAACCCAGTGTCCCAGGGCACAAGCCCAAAGGGGTTTGTTAGCCCCGGTGCTGAGATCCACGTGGCTCTCCCAAGTCCAAAGCAAAAAGAAATGAAGAGTCCATTGCTGCAGATGACGGCTGTGGCCCGGCCAGAAGCGATGGTTGTAGTCCGGTCGAGAGCGATGGCTTCCTCCTGTCGAGGTTCCGCTGCTCCTCCAGATCCAACGAAGAGAGTCTTAAGGTCTTCTGAGCCCTGTTTGTATATCCTCAGGGAGCACCCAGTCCCTCCCCCAGGACGGGGACTCACACAATGGGTAATTAACTGTGAGTCATGGGGTATGGTTGGACCATTGATGGCCCATTAGCACCCTCAGGCTGAGTGTGAAGGTGCTAACGACTTCCTGGACAACTGTTGCAAATGGTCCATTATTCTTGAGGAATGAATAGAGGGTGTAGAATACACAGCCTTGATCACCCCCACACAGTGATAACTGGTGTCTCTTGCTGAACTAGGACATCAGATTAGCACATTTGAGCTGCACTCTCCTCCAGCCTGTTCACCTTTGGAGCGGAATACTGCAACACGTCAACGTGCAACAGATCACAAAATTGTAAGCTAAGCTTAAAGGTTGGGAGGATTTTAAATAACAATATATTTATACTTGAGAAATTGTGGCTTTATGCAGCACACTGATCTCTGTAAGACTTGCTATAATATTTAGTCCTATGTTTGTAAAATAGCATTGCAGACTAAGAAATTAATTAAAATGTCTGCATTTAGTTCCTATCAAAGCGTTATGTGAAACTATAACATTACACACAAGTGAGGCAGTGGTCCTGACAACACAGACAGAGACAGGCTGATAAAACTTTCTTTAATGAGAAAAAAAAAAAAAGTTTTTTTCCATTTAGGTAAGAGCAAAAAATGAGAAAATTTCATTGCAAGTTATTTCTGTATTAAATAAAAACAAAACACCACCAAATATCTTTGATCACTTTCACTTTGAGGCTATCATGTTTTCTCCCATATTAAAACATGACTAGAGGAACCTCTATGGCCGTGTTTTCATACACATCTAGTCACACAAATATTTCAAAACATCACTGAAATCAAACATTTGAGGATGAAATATGTCGCCTTTGAAACCAATGGCTTGAAATCACTGATCTCAGCGTGTCCATCCACTGACAATTACATCTTGAGGTTGAAACCCCTAAGTTCATAGAACTAACTGGAAAAGCTTAATTTGTTGTCAGTGGAACCAGGCTCTCCCTTCCTAGTTTATTATGGATGGCTCTTCCCCAAAAATGATAAGCAAGAGAAGTTGTAAAAGGCAGGAAAGGGGAATCTGATTTTCTAATGATATATGGGGAATCTGATATTCAGATATACTGAGATGAAAATCCAGAGATACAAAATCGGACTGAGATTACTGGAAATATAAATTTGCATAGTTCAGAACAGAGAAATGTTGACAATTTTAACAATTTCACATGTGAACTTTTCAATATTTTCAATGCTCAGTTATACGTAAACATAAAAACTTATAAAACAGAAATGCATGCTTTTGCAAATTTATTATTCAGAACATATTACTTCTAATGAATTTCTCCTTTCATATATTTTAAATGTTGCATTTCCCAATGACTCACAAAAATAAATCAGAAAAAAGAGAAAAGAAACGTATATAGATATGTACATACTTTTAAAATCAACATATGTTCAATTAAATTGTATTTTTCAATGAGGTCATCCTCCTGCTTCAGAAGCTTTCCTGAAAAATGTATTTGTGTAGATGAATCATATCAAGATTTAGCAGTCAGTGGAAGTTGACAGAGGCTTTTCATATGAAACATTACACAACCTTATGAACATCAAAATTATATGGCAGGAACTGTTCTGTTGAGCACTACAGTCACTTTCCCAGGATCAGATCAATACATATTCTGACAAAGAACAAAATCTGCTAAAACAACCAGAACATTTTTGCAAGAAAATGTTATTCTTCAGCAGTACAGAGAGGCTTTTTAACACACTAGCTTACTGAAGTAAACTGAGGGGGTACTACACAGATTTCCTGGGACATTTTCACAAACTCAGACCCATTTTGCAAAAGCTTATGGCTGCACTCAGCTTTGCACAGAGGTGTATTTATTTTTATAGGATAGGTCTCTGCCAGCAGAGTAAGCACATACGTTAAGACTTTTCAAAATCAGGGTCTTGGGTGCTGATCATAATGGCAACTGCTCATCCCTGTGACTTGGCTAAAGCCCATTTACACCATGTGCAAGGGTTGCATTCACAAACAGCTCTCAAGGTACAGCCAAACTCTGCTAACATTCCGTATGTGCAAAACTTTTCAGGGGAGATATAATTAAAGACTTTATTCGATCCCAGTGGGTCTAGTCATGGTTGCAGAACTGTTTTTAAAGACTTCTTAAGTGTTGGCTGCAGCTCTTTATGTACACCTTATGCAGAACCATCTAAGCTGCTTTCAAAGAGTATCAAGATCTCTTTCTACACGTGAGACATGAAGATATAAAATAAGGGTTTGGTATTTCTTTGCTTTTTAAGAAGTTAGAGGTACCATTTGAAGGACCAGTCACCATCCAGTCTCTTCAGCTTGGTAGACTTTTATTCCCATTCTCTAGCAGTCTGTATCCCACTGGAGGTAAAGACTCAATCAGTAGAACTAAGTGGTTTCCTGTGTTGGATTAAAAATAATGGAATCCTATTGATGGTTGCAATGAGTGGGGTGAAAAAAATAAAAATTGGGGTGAAGAAATAAAAATTGGGCTGAAGAATGTGTCTGAACTGTTCAGATTTTTTTTTTTTTATTTGAGGCAGGAATCCCTGGACACTCAGTTTAAATCTGGTAGATAGGAAATGAGCAGTTCTCTGTTTTTCTAAATCTTCATACAGGAAAGCTGAGCAGAATTGCAACAC
The DNA here is from genome assembly GCA_013399135.1 of Heliornis fulica. Lineage (NCBI taxonomy): Eukaryota > Metazoa > Chordata > Aves > Gruiformes > Heliornithidae > Heliornis > Heliornis fulica. Next base: position 14,153 of record VXBZ01012416.1, read on the forward strand.
CATCTAATTTCAGGCACCCAAGTACCTCTGCCAAAAGATAATCTCCTCAGCTTCTGTATATAGAGAGTGAAGGAAGCTGAGCAACCACCAAAAGAAATGCAAAGTGAATCTAGGTCCAAGGGCAGCTTGAATGTCTCTTCACCACTACCAGGCGGAGCCTAAGGAGATCTAGCCTAAACTGAATCCCCATCTGATTTTACTTGTTCTAGGCCTTGTAATGTACTGCTTGCATATTCAAAGGATCCACTCACATAACAAAGAGACAGCTACAATGGAACCTAATCTCCCCATTCACAAACCCTTTGGTTATGAGCCTGTGTAGAGGCCCAGTTAGTCATTCATAGAGTCTCCTTGAAAAAGGTGCCAAATGTTTTGCTTCTGCCTCCAAATTAAAGCTCCTAAGTGGATAACAATGCATTGGCCTTCACCTCTTGCAAGACACTTAGGATGCCTCAAGGCTGTCTCTCTGAACAAAGGGAGGATGCAAGGGCTGCAGGACACTTTGTGAAGTAACCACAGAAGAGGGCAGTAGCTCCAGCACCTGATGTCTCAAGGGGGGTTCTCACATAAAGCCAAGACCTGAGCATCCAATGCCCACCTCCACCTCAGTCCTGAACAATGAGATTCTGAGAAGGTGCCCTCCTATTGCCTGATGAGCTGTCATCAACCACTTTCCATCAGGTAAACCCAATATGGGTATCTGTTGTTGTCAGTATCTGAATACCAGCTTGCTCCTCTGGCTAGGAATAAACTTCTCTTGTAGGATGGACCACCTGTTTCAACCCAAGACAGTTCGTGGCTTTTTTTTTAACTTTTATCAGTACCAGAAATTTCTTCAATTTCTTAGCTAGACTCCCTAGAGGTGGGAATGGTGCATCCCCCTCAGAGGTTGTAGCCATACATTCCTTCAGTAATGGCAAGATCATCTACAAAACCCATTTTAGAGGCTGGGTGAGCCAGACCATGGTGTGAGAGACTCAACACTCCCCTGGGTTACACTTCTCCTTAGATTACTGCAAGAGATAAAGAAGAACAGAAACTGAGCCCTGGACCTTGTCCTCCCTGGGGACATCAGGAAAGCCATAGTTCACCTCAAGCATTCTTGGACAAGTTGCACCCATCAATCTGCAGTATTGAATATCAGCCCACCTACAACTTAGGACTGGCTCTGGTAGAGGCAATTTATCCCTACCCGGAGGATTCAAGCAGTCCTACCTTTGGTCCTGGAGTGCTAGCAACAGTGAAAATTTGTGCTAAGTTGTAATTCAAATCCTCTTCAAATGTTTCTTTCCACAGAACTGTGAGGCATCACGTTTTCATTGTCTCCAGCCAAGAGAGAATGAAAATGGCCCCAACAGGTGCAGCAAAGCACCACTTCAGAATCCACTCATAACTCAACAGGCATAAACATATTCAATAAATATTTTATTTTGACACATAGTACATATTCGTACTTTAAGCAAATACTATAGCCAAAGGGATGCTTACAAAGAGATTGACACAAAAGAAATAGCAAAGCATAAAATGATCATCTTCCTGAACAGAAAGATTTTTGTACTTGGAAGGTTTTTTTTATATTGTTCATTGAGTACCATCCATGTGCTCTGTCTGTACTGCTGAGAACGTATATAGCCAGCCCTGGGATAAATATTTTCAGAGTCATCCAAGTGATTTGGAAACTAAGACCCACTGACTGTCAGTAGTTATTAGGTGCTTTTAATGGTGCTACCCATCTTATGCAGTCCATGGGGCTGACCGTCTAAACCCTTGAGGTCATTAAGGAGACTTTTCATTTACTTCAAAGGTCCTGTGTCAGGCTGTAAGGTGCTGTGAGCTCTCTACAAGGAGACAGGGACCTTTCTGGAATAACAGATTGCTTTGGACTGAGAGGGACTGGTTACTGAGGTTAATACAAGGTATTTTTAAGTAGGTGACGCTCACTACTAAGATGCAAAGAGCTGAAGGAGTGGCACTAAGGTAGTGCTGCACGTGTGTTTTGTCCTTCCCAGTGAATTAAGAATAAATCCTATGAAAACATCACCCCAGTTTGATCCAAACTGCTGCAGTCTTCACTCACACTTTAGCTGGGGAAAACTCAAGTAATCTTTGGCAGACCTGAAGCATCCCATCAAGATTAGCAAGGAGAGGAAAACAAAAACAAAAAAGAAAAGAAAAGAAAAGAAAAGAAAAGAAAAGAAAAGAAAAGAAAAGAAAAGAAAAGAAAAGAAAAGAAAAGAAAAGAAAAGAAAAGAAAAGAAAAAGACTCACCTTGCTCTCTGTCTACTCAAATTCAAAAGAACCAGGAACACCTTTTGTTATGAAACCCAACCTTGTGTGGATTCCAAACTGATGAGCAGGAGTACCTGAAAATCCCAGAAAACTATGGTTTAGCAAGAGAAATAGGGAGTGAGAGGAGGAGCTATCCTGTTGATTTTGGAAGGAGTGGCAAAAGTTCCACTGACTTCAGCTGGGCACGAGCCAGGCCCACTGGGCATAAAACTCCATTTGGCATCTCTTCCATCTTCCACACACAATACTGACAGGGGTCCTACAGACAAAATTTAATTGATTGTGGCATTCAGACATCACCCAGAAATTGTTTCTTTGTGGTAGAGTTTACCCGTGTGTAAAGAGTCAGCACAAATAGGGAGGGACTTGGATGGTACATAAACCTTGTTTTGTTCCTCTGCATAACTGCATTCCACCCTTGGAGAATAAGCAAGGAAGCCTGCTTCTTAATGGTTAGTTTTCTGTTACAAGACATGATGGATGACTGTTTTAAAAATATTTGTAAAAGCATGTATGGATTGTACTAAAGAAAGGTGCTAGTTTGATGGTGCTGGGGAATGAAACCTTGGATTTACTCAAGAGATAAGAAATAACCCTTTAATACTTTCATTAAATCTCTGATTGAAACAAAGATACAGCAGCATCCTATGACTTCATCAGTCCCCAGCACTACAACTGTTTCCTAACAGCCTTTTCACACAGCTTAATACAGAGGACAAAGATCAACAGGATGCTATTATGAAGCACCATGTGCTGCAAAAGGGTAAATGCTGAAACAGTCTGTGCTTAGCATCCTTGTTGATTTATCTCTGCAACCATGGATAGTGAGAAAATGAGGACTTCTAAAAGTTCATTCACCTGAAGGATTTGGCCATCATCTTATTATGCTAAAATACTACTTCACCATATATAAAGAAGTCCCAAAGTGGCCTAGGACAACTGCCAAACTGAAATCTTTAGATTTTGTAGGATACTCTTATTTAGTTTCACACTCACACATACACACACACCTGTTCAGCATGACAACTAACTAGCTAGCAATCCATAACATTTCTCCAAGAACCCAGAGGTTTTGCAGCATAAAGCAGTGAGTTCCAGTGGCAACGTATGTGCTCGGTTACTGCCACCAGAAAGCAGGCTACCCCGACAGACCTCAGTATAGGCATGACAACCTGACAAACATCACACCCTGGACTTACTTCAGTGTCACTGGAAAAGCTCTGAACAAAGCTGGAGAACAAAAGTGGTGAAAACAATATTTTAAATAATATTTGGTATTCTGACAAAAACAGCATCAAGATTTCACCAGCTGGGTCCTTTCTTGGGAGGATGCTGAATGGTTTTATTAGGGAAGGTAGCAGCCACGCAATTTTCTTGGTGTTACAGATTAGCAAAAATCCAGTAACACCCTTGGAGAAAGTGCATTCTTATTCATGGTAACAGAAAAGGGCCTAAAAATATTTGGATCCTTGCATTAAACCACTGCAGTTGATTACATAAAAACTACTTTTGAGGAAGGATTCTATATCTATTACTGGTGCTAAACCATAAAGGAGTGTAGAAGTGAATGAACTCATTTTTCCTTGGTTAAAAGTGCTACTGGAGTTGTGTTCAGCATAAGGAGAGATTCTGAAATAAGAAAAGCAGTAAAATAAACTAGTGGGAAAAAACCCAATAAGGACAGTACCCAACTGAGCACAAGCAGAACGAAAAAACAATGTCAAGATAGAAAGAGAAGCGAAGGTGGTGGAGAAAATACATTAGAATGTGCCCCATATTCCTACTCCAATGTGCCTTGGAAAATAAGGGGTGTTCCAGCCTCCCCTACAGTGGTGGAACAGCTCAGCAGAAAGCACAACACAGAAACATTCAGCCAGACCTTTTCACTCAGGAGAACACTTATAATCAGAAATCAAACCATGTTAATAGAAGCAACACTGAAAAAAAGAACTCCAAAAAAAATCCCTAGTTCAGAACTACCTACTTCAATAATGGAGTTTTGATGTATAGTGGCATCCTTGCCCTCTCATTTTCCTAGGGGATACCTTCCTATAGGACTGCAGACGGATTAGACCTAGACTGCTTAAAGAGAGGTGGTAGCTCTCTAGGCATTCTCCTAGTGAGAGCCACACAAGTTCACAGCCTCCCAAACACATGCTGTGTCTAACTGCTGAATGATTTAGAGGCACCGACGTTCAAGGAGCTCACTCAGGCACCTGTGAAACCAGGCTCTTCCAGCCAGCACCAGTTTGGGACCATTGCTGCTAGCTCATTTGGATGGGCAGTGCTTCAGAGAATTCATTACTGAAAAACATCTTGAATTACTCAACTAGCAGATAGCTGAAGTGATTCTTGTCCTAGCTCCCAGCAATTTATATTCTTTTTTGCAATCACAATTGATATCAAATAGCTTCAGTCCACATTTCATGTTTGTGTACACTGTATCCTAAAAGTGTCTTTAACTTGTTTTCCCTGCCCCATTTTAGAAACAGGATAAATCATTCTAGAAGTGGACTTGCCAATTAAATGCTCAAATAATGTAAGGGATATGTATTACCCATGCTTTACCTATACTGAAAGGCACTAAAAAAGCACAAAAGTGCTGTATTTTGGGCATGTTCATCTCTGTGTGCATGGGGTGAATCTCACAAACAAACAGGGTGAACGTACATTTTGTCTAAGTTAACTTAACCCTGGCAATAACCTCTATTCAGACTTGCATGCTTACCCCTTCTCCAGGTATTCATCTGTTTCTGCTTATAAACTTGATGTATAATGAAGCTCAGTCCAGTATTCACTCTTGAAGTGTGTTAACAGGCAGGTGAAACTGAGGAGACCTTATTCATGTTGGTGGGCATTTACTTTGGTCATTGTACCTGCTGAGAAAGCACTTGCCAACATGTATTACAGCTCTACAATCTAGCCTCACGTAATCAGGTTCTGCCTGTGTGCAGTTAGTGGCCTCCACAATGAGGCATTTCCATTCCCTGAAAAGCGGAGCTGCATGTGGAATCAAGCAAGCTGGTATTTTTATTCATACAGTTTTCCTCTTGCCAGGAAGCTGGTTGGGTTTTATTCGGGTTTTATTTGTTTGCTTGTTTTTATGAGAATGTCCATAGGGAAATGTCATTTCCACTGAAAGGTTTTTTGTTGTTTTTTTTTTTTAAATAGTAAATGCAAACAATTCAATGAAGATAAATGCTCTGCTTGGTATACATTGTACAAGAAACATGAAAAATTTCTAATGAAACATATTCATTAGAAACTGGAAAGTAAAGGGGTTCCTATCAACTATAATGTGAAAGACTAGGAGGATTTGTCCTTAAGGAAATAACACTTCCTACATCAGTTAACAGTCTGTGTGGTAAGGAAACAGAAGAGGGTGCATGGTCACAGCTTCTCCTCCACTCATGGCTGTTACACCTGCGTGTGCGGATGCAAAGATGCTGAGCTCTAAATGATACCACTCCCATCACAACAGCAATGCTGTGCAATCCACCCCACACTGACTGACACAGTGTGATCCTTGCCAATAGGGATTTTTTTCCAGTAGGGATTTTGCAGGGTTTGATACAGATCCATTCTTAGAATGGGTTCACACAGCCTCGTTAGCTTTAGGTATCTGCTTGTGACAGAAGCCAGGCAGAATCTTCACTTCTTTGGACAAGTCAGCATCTCACTTCATGATTACTCATGAAATAATGCATGCACTGGGTGTCTTGGAAGGATATCTAAAAAGAAATGTTTTCAACTGCTTCCAGCTAACCGCAGGGCTGCCCTGGTGCAGGACCAAACCAAGTGTGAACACACAAAAGGAAACACCTCTTGGAGCACAGATTCAGGTATATGACAAGTGAGGCCAGACAATGGAAAGCCATGCAAACATTAAAATAAACAGTCCTGATTGACATCAGGGGATCCCTGAGGTGGTTAACAAGGTGCCCATAGGTATAGGGATGGTTCTGGGTGTATGTCTGTAACTTCAGGCTGGAGACAACTCAGTATAATCTCCTCTTTGGCCACCATCTTCCACTGTAGTTTGGGAAGAGCCATTGTTCCTCTTTGCGCCTCATTTTTCTATCTGTAAAACAAACATAATAATACTGACTTTCTTATCATTTGGAAATGAGGTGAACAGATAATGCTTACAGTTCAGAGGCAGTACAGTAATCTGCACGTAAGCACCACAGGATACACAACTGGACTTTGTACCCCAAAAGTATGAATACCAGGGGTATCTTCTTGTTACTGAAGTCTGTGGAGACTGGCTTTGATGCAGACGTGCCAGAGAGGGGCGATTTTTGTTTGGATTTCCATACTTCATATGCCCACTCAGAAGCACAATAACAAAATAAATTAATGTTCATAAACTTAGAAGCCACACAAACAAGTGTGGTTTCACCAACTAGTTTCCTCAGTTCTTTCCAGTAACAAAAAATTAGGATGCAGCACTGGCTGATGGAGAAATCTCAGACCCGGTCTTCAGTCTAGCTGTTGCCATCTGTATTGCGAAATAAGAGATCCTAACAAGTACTTCTGACCTGATGACAGCGGGACAATATCCCACTGTTGTCAACAAGAGTCACTGCTTTTCATACTCTTGGGATTTCACTCACTGGCTGTAAAGTTTTGGAGGAAGAAATGCACCTCAACACAAAGCTCCAGCTTCACAAGGAAGATGGGAGAGACAGACCTTACAAACAAGCCATAGCCCCTTGTTTCTAAGCAGGTCTTCCTGGAATAACCAAGATCACACACATTTAACCCTCTGTGCACAAACACATCCCTAGAAGTCAGTAGATGAGTATATAAACCTTCCTTTGACTGAAAACTAAGTTTGGATGTAAGGCACTCTGGTACTTTTTAAAATAAGGTTTTTATATGGGCAGGAGAAGTGGAGTGGAAGCAAGTCAGCCTGGAAATTTAAGAATGAAGGGGAAATAATTATTAACTTAATCTCAGCACTGCTGAGCATGCACAACTTGAGTTTTCCTCAGCATGACTTCAAGAGAGTCACAGATTTAAGGTTTTTTTATGAACACCCAGTTCATCACAGACCATAAATCTCACCATAGATCTCTGCGTGCCTTCCACAACTTCCATTTGAAAAAAATGCAGACATGATTATGCAAACCACTGATTTTTCATATTGCACAAAGTTAAAAAAAAAAAAAAAGTGCAACAGGTGACTTGTGTTAACCTGAATTGATTATTTTTCAGAAACTTACCAAAGTGAACCAAAGATGCTATTTTTCAGGTTTTATAATTTTAAGGTTTTGGGGTGTTTTGTTTTTTTTTTAATTGAAACATGAAAATGTTTGATTTCAAAGGCATTAAAAAATTTAAAATTTTGCAAGCAGACAGGTACTTTACCTCCCTTTTGCTCCACGTAGATAAATATAATTCCCCAAACCAGCAACTGAAAAAAAACGCCCTTCGAAAAAAATGGCCCAGTATTGTCAAACTGAATTTTTGTTAATAAAGTTAATACTTAAACATGGATCTGCTGCCACACTTACCTTTCATAAAATTATAACGAAAGACAGCATATTATCAGAGTGGGCTGTAACTTTTAGTGATGCAGTGATGGCAGCACAAATAAATGCTTCAATGAGAGCTGCAGACAGAGTAAGGGAAACACACAGCCACCGCGGGCATTTGAGGGCTAAAACAAGCAGGGTTGACAGGCAGGCTCCACTGTGGAATTTGACCACTTTATAGAGTAAAATACCATCCTTGCTACAGCACTGGCACCAGGGAAAGCCATGAGAGCCTGCCCAACGATTCTCACATTTTAGCAGGGAGAAGCAGGAGAAAGTGCCCTTCTTAAGTTTCACCTTCTTCTCCACTTTAACCCAGTGGGACAGAAACAATGCAATGTTCTGATTTAATTTCCTCTCATGAGGCCTCTCACCTGGATGTACTGAAGGGGTGTGCAGGCTTGCTCCTGCAAGAATATTTACAGTGGGTTGCACTAGTCCAAGACATAAATTATTTTCTTCTTCTTTTCTCTTTTTTTTTTTTTTTTCCCCTCTTGGAAGGTCTTGGGATCCTTTGAGTCTTGCTCCCCAGCCTACATCCTTTTTCAAAGCTGGTCATTTTCTTTCCAAAAGCAAGGCCTCAGAAAGATGTGGTTCTCAGCCTCTGGGCTCCATTGGGCTGGATGCTTCCTCCCTCTTTGCTGGGAGCTGAGCCAGGGCTCATCTGCTGTGTGCCCACTTGACTACCACCTGGAGAAATACAATTCTGATCTCTGCCTCTTTGACACCTCTCCCTTGCAGAGAAGAACAAGGCCACTAATACTGAATCTGCAGGGCTCTGTAGTTCCCTAGATATAACAAGAGTCGAACACCATATCTTTGAGTTGTTTGGTGAGTAATGCATGCTCTTGTTTTTAGGGTTAAATGGTCACTTGCTTTGTTTACTTTACAAATGGTGGCAGCTCTGTGCAGCCAAAGAAGTGTTCTGTGGTCTCAAAATGACATAACTACAGGCACAGCAGTGGGGCAACGAGACGTACATCTGGGAAGCTCACCAAGCTGTAAGAATTCATGCTCAGACTTACTGGGTGCTGCTCTTTCACTTTAGTTACTGCAGGGACTTGCTACTCGTCAAACACAGACTCAATGACATCCTCCTCAGTTAGGCAGCCGACATCACAGGCTAAAAACTTTTTGCTCCCTGATCGTCCTTGTTCTTTTAGACAGAAGTGAATATAAATTTGTGAGGTAGCTCTGAAGTCGCTGGTGGTATATTGGAGGTTGGAGGAGAACACTAAAGCAGAGTAGTAGTTTCTTTAAAGTACCATGAACACATACAGAAAAGGGAGAACAAGCAAATAAACAAATAAATATTTGAATAATACCAGAAACAAAGATAGGAAAAAGAGGCCCCTGGGTGGAAGAAGGAGAGAGCTACTTGATAGCACCGAAATATAATAAGGGGCAAACTGTCTAAAACTGAAAAATGAGTTCCAGTGGCATTTTATGATTGAAGCAGTTAAATATTATTCAGTATACATGAGAGTTAAAGCAGTAGCTGTAAAAATCAAAGGTGTGGGGTTGTGGGAAAGCTGCTCTCCTGTGGCTCAGCTTTTAACAGGGGCTTTGTCTGAAGGAATCCCAAGCTACTGGATGTGAACAGTAGACCCACTGCTTTGGGTGTCACTGGCTATGGAAACCAATTTGCTTGCTCTAGACTAACTCAATGGGCTACAAAACCTCAGGTGAGCAGGTTGGACCCGAAACTCGTATTTTGTGTAATGCAGTGTACTGGTATAAAGACAAGGAAAATCTACTGAGTTTAGAGCTTAGCAGGCAACTGCTTAATCATTGCAGACACTGAATATTTCACATACACTAACATGTTAAGCAGTCAACATACATTAGTTTAACATATACCTAAATGTATTGCATCAGAATCAGGTTTTACAGAGGTGATAAATTCAAATGGCTCTGTCTAATCTATCACTTGATTCTTCTGAAATGGAAAAAAAAATTGGTAAACATCTCCTCAAGGTGTAATAATATTTCTCTGAAAAAGGGAGATGCAATGGAAGAGCAATCTTGGAAAAACAGGGCAAGAAAGGTACTGAGCAATGCTCTTCGAGTTGGAAGCCCAGATTTGATTCCTGACTTTGTCGCTTCCTTACTGTGAGACTACAGGCAAGTCTTTTCACTTATCTGTTCCCCTTCCTACTCTATCTAGCTTGTCAAATGAAACTGCTAGCAGCTTAGGCCAGAGGTTGCTTTAGGATCTAACGTTCTTAGTGGCTGGTTCTGTCAGAGGATACAAGTTGCTAATGTTCCGCTAGTGAAAGGGGGAATTATAAAATAAAAATACACAAGTTATTTGCGTATTTTTATTTTATACAGGAGACAGTATTCCCACTGTCTCCTGTATAACAGGAGACAGTGGGAATTAGATGCACAGGTATAGAATGAGAATGTTCTGAAGCAGCACCTCAAAATTACAAAGAATAAATTATCTTGGTTATTTTAAAGTTGTGAAATAATAGAAGGAATGGGAGCAAAGAATTTGTGAGAGTTTAACTGTTCTCCTATAGAGAAACCAACAGAACGAGTTGGCCATTTCTTTGACCTCTACAAACTTCTGTTGAGTTCTCAAGAAACTGAAAGTGTTCCTAAAAGGGGTGAGGTGGGAACAATAACTTCCTGAAAGCGTGACTCTTGAAGAATGACTGTCCTGCGCTGATCCTGTGGCTCTGTTCCTACTTTAAAGTGGATATTCTGCAGCTTTAGTTCAGATAAAATGTCTCCTCCCTTCAGTGCTTGCACATAAATTGCTATTAATGTTACCATGTTATACAAGTGCATTGGGGAGGAAAATAGGTCCACTAATGCATTGTCCTGCTCCAGTGTTTTTTAACCTGGAGGATGCCACGCTGTTTCATGGACTGTGGGTGGGCACAAGCCACAGGAAAAGCAACAGAGGTGGGACAGGCTCCATAAGGCTGCATCTGCCTCACCCTTTCTTCCCCACGCTTCTCCCCAGGCTGTGCGCAAAGCTTAACGCAGATAAAGCATATGCTCCCAGAGTTGCCTTATGGCCTTCCTTCCCTGCTCACATGACAACCGTCACTTGTAGTCAGCCATGGTAGCAGCTCAAAGGGATCCAGGGCCTGCAGGCTCAGGCTGCAGCTGGCTAGTCCAAGCTTTCTTTTTATTATCCGAATGCATTTAAAACGGCCATGGAAGCATGCGTCTATCTCAGCCTGGGAGAGCTACCAGTGGTCAGCTTGGTTCCACAGGCAGCAGGCAGTTTCTGCTGTGGGAAGGACAAGGAGAGAAAATGGTAATCAAGGACCCAACTTGGCCCCCCCCCACCTCCCCTCGACCTTAGTGAGCTCCAAGGCAGACCCCAAGGAAGGGAACAGAGCAAATCCTGATTATTATTATTATTTGTATAATTTATCCTGTCATTATTAAACTACAACAAAGTTTTCTTAGAAACACTTTTTCCCTTCTGACAGATACACCACTATGTGTGTATTTTACACTGCAAGACAGATTAATTAAAAGGAGACACGTGGTTGGGAGGGGAGATACTCCACTGTCAGTTGAGTGCAAAACCGGCAAACCCAGATCAACTCAAACGCATGCCACAAATGTACAACTTCAAAGACCCAGATCCTGCTGCATCTGCATCTGAGCAGACTGCTTTGTCTGTGCATCAGCTCCTGGGAGCAGTCCACAAGGTGGGGTCAGGGCATCATTCCATGAAAAACTAATACAAATTACGCAGAAGTGACAGAAAAGCACCATCTGACAATGCAGGTTTCTGGAAAAAAAATCTGGAGACGAAGCTCATGTAGTTTTAAAGCTACCAATTATCAGCAAGGAATTAAAAAAATTTCAGCACTTGCTGTTCCTCAAACAATTCCTCACAGTCTCCGGCTAGCACCTTATAATTCTTGGTAACAGTGACTGACCAAAGCTGGAAATATCTCCAAGTGGGCAGGGAATGGGATTAATTTGCTTAAAATCATATACAGAGAAATGACAATCCAGAAATACTTTCTATGCTCCCCCCGAAAGCCTCAGTGTTTGCAGAAGGTCCTGGATTGACAGCCCAAGAAAACACAGTCCTCTCACTATGGACACAATAAATCAAAGGCAGTGGAAACTCCAAGCATTTTATTTTCTGACCGTAACAGCGGACCTGAGCTTACTCATCTCTCTTACAGGGTGACAAAACACTTCTGCTTCCACAGGCCTACAAGGTGGCTGGCTACCTTGCAACTCATGAAGCCATTTGTAATTGCACAAAGTGGACACTAAAACCCAACCGTTCTAATTAGCAGCACTGTATATCCATTTCATACAGCTGTGAACAATGGTGTTACACACAAGATGTTCCTATCTTGATTCCTTTTCTGAAATGGCCGGTAAAGACATCAAGTGTAATAGAGTCCCATTGAAAAGAACTTAAAGCATCCTTTAAAATGAACTTCATGCATACTACCAATCATTTGCATCGCTTATATTGCTCAGTAATTACCTACTTTGGCAGGATTTTAGCAATGAAGAGGTACAAGAGACTCCACGGTGCACTATTATTAACATGGGGAAAAGAATCCAAGAAACAAGGTACTAATACTGATAAGTAAGAAAGTACACCATCTAAGTTTTATCTGTCTGGCTTGGGACTCTTACTACTGGTAACTGCTTATGCATACTGAAAAGATGCTGCTTACCTACAACTGCAAATCACTTTGCAGCCTACACAGGATTGGAGGAAGATCTGCCTAAAAATTAGGCCAACCTTCTCAAAAGTGACTAAGGAAATTCGTGTGCCTTTGTTTGCTAGTGTCAAAACCTGTGACACCTAACATGAATATGGCTTCCAGTGGATGGATGGTCAGCTCAGCTTTCTTAGCACTAAAAATGAGAAAAAAATGCACTAAGATTCCATTAATTAGATTTACCGTGATATTTTTATATTATTCAGGCACTAACACAGTCTTGCTTAGAACAAGAAGGATGGTGGGGCACTTAGAACACTTTTTCTCACATCTAAATAAAAAATGTGCAGGGTAATTTAAAATGACTTCTCAGAAACACAGATAGAATTTAATTTTCTAAAATCAGCTTGCATTTTACCACCACTTGATTCAGACACAAAAAATACTGTTTCACAGTCATTTAACATAATACTGCCATGAAGAAAAATGGTGGGGGGAAAAAAATGAAAGAAGAGTAGACAAGCAATGGGAAGATGTGGAAATCAACTATACTCATTGGAAAAAAACCTCAGGACAGAGAATGTGCAGAATAAACTCTGCAACATCCTTGCAGCGCTGTGTATGCAAAGTTGTTGTGAAGCACAAACGTTGCTCTTCTAGTGCAAAAAAAAAAAAAGAGTGCTCTTCAGTTCCCATTGTTAGTATCACCATTTCTGTGGTTTTGGTTTTAATTTGCCAATTGCTGACAAGGTCAGAGTCCCACCAGGAGACAGTGCCCACACAAAATTAGTGCTTCCTCACACTAAGAGTAAACGCCGCATGTTTTCTTAAAAAATACCATAAAGGTGTCACGTCGTGTACGTTCAAACACTCGAGAGTGTTTAATACGTTGGGTCAGCGTGCACAAAACTCTTTCACGCCGTGCCCGATTCCTGCAGGAGAAAGGAACTTTTCCAAAACCAGTGAGACCACATATCCGCAGGGCTTTTCCAACACCCGTCAGCACAATCGCCGCGCAGTCACCCAAAAGCTGCTGGCCTCACACTGCCGCTTTGTCCGTACGAGCCACACAAATTCCCAGACGCGTTTCGCGTCCATGTGGCTGGTAACGCATGAGGCGCAGGGCGGAGAGCCGGGCACCACACGAGGCACGGCGCGGACGCCGGCCCTGCACTGTCCTGGCTCTGCCAAGCGAGTGCCCGCGGAAGGCTGATGTGAAGGCTGCCCCGCTGTCGATGCTGGGCCGGCGAGGCCCTCTCCGCCACGTTTGGGCGAGGATTACGACGGCAGCGGGAACCACCCGGCGCTCCGGCGCATCCCCGTGCGGCGCCGCTGCCTGAAGCCCTCTCGGTCACGTCAGGGGCCACCGCCGGCATCGGCCCGGCTGCCCCCTGTGTCGCGGGGCTGGCTTCCCGTGTTTACTCCCCGAGCAGGGGCTGTGCGGATGCACTGCTGGCTCTCTCAACTTCTCCGCTCGCCGTGCTTTGGCCTCTCAATGAGACTCGCCCAACTCTGCCGACAGAGTAAGTTATCGGGGGAGGCAGCGCGGAAGGCAACCGGGCCGGGGCAGGGGTCGGGGCCGGGACTGGGGCCGGGCCGGGCCGGGCCGGGCTGGGCCGGGCGGGCCGTGCCATGCCCGCCGCCCGCACCCCGCTGCGGCCGTTACCCCGCGGCGCTGCCCAAGGCCGGCGTAGTTTACTCTCACAGTCGTTCCCGGGCAGCCAATGGACAGCGGCTGTCGGCGCTTAGCCGGCGCGACTCCGCGCTCTTCTCAGCGCCGGGGGCTGGCGGCCGGCAGCCCCCCCTACCTGCCCCGCTCTCCCGCCGCCGCCGCCAGCCCCCCACA
>VXBZ01012428.1:29263-70299 GCA_013399135.1 Heliornis fulica
CCTTCCAACTCTAATCATTCTATGATTCTACTGAGATTCTATGACTATAAAATGTAAAATGAAAAACTAAATTAAGCTGTGCTAGAACTGTATTTCTCTGTTTAATCTTATAGCAACTAAAATTTAGTTTGCTTTGTCTTTAGCATACTTCTTATGCAGACTTCTCCCCCAAACTAGAAGATGCTTTAGAATGTAATTACTACATTTATGTCTTCTTCTTATGGAACTGTAATTGGGTCCATTTGAATTGGGCTGTGAAAAGCTGAGGACTGACACATAGTTTGATACTGAACAACTTGCTTGGAGATTCAAGGGCATATGCTGGTGGCATTATTATCAATTTTAATACTTTACATAGTCTAATTTACACAAGGGTCTCCTGTTTCACTATTCATGTAAAAAGAACATTTCCTGGTGCTGTTCATCCATGGCCTGTAAGATGGATGTGCTGAGGTGGTGGAGCAGTCACTGTGTTTGGACTGAAGCCACCTAACACTCTCCCAGGTAATTCTGCTGTGCAGTTTGGGATCATTTCCTCAGTCAAATCATCAGCATGATGCTACTGTCTTCTGGAAGGTGATAGAAGGGAGTTGTATGGCTGCACTCTGTGTCACCCAGCTGGCTGCAGCACCAGTGAACTGACACTGAAGTCCCAGGTCTATCACACCTACTAGAAAAGATGCAGCCTGTGCACTGGTTGATATATTCCATAATGAAATAAACAATAATTTCTAAAAGACATTGTGGTAAAAAGGGGAAGGAAGTGGTAATATCTCCTTAGAACTAATAAGGAACTGCAAGATGGGTGACTGACATGTTTTGAAAACCATTTAGATGCATCAGAATAAACTGCTTGATTTTTACAGAGCTGAGCATATAAAATGTATAGACCTTCTTAAAGCTTGTCAGTAAATATTGCAAGGCAGTGATTAAAGAAAAAAAAAACCCCAACACCTGAATTTTGGATCCTCTTGAAAATAAACAGCCTTGCTGTGGTGAAAATTGAGTTGTTCTGATAATATGGTCCCAAATTCCTCCAAGGAATCATCAGCTGGATGGGGAATTTAATCCTGCTTCCTGGATCCCACAGATACACTGCTGACATTTGTAAATACAGTCTCTCTAACGTGGTGAAGGGTGGATATGACAGGGATTATCCACTGCTGAAATATAAACCATGGATATTTTTAGCATATTATGGTTAATGTGCCATAAGGCTTAATTTACAGTAGGTAAAATGTTTTGAGATCACGAAAGATCCAGAAGGGTGCCACTGCTTTTTAAATGCACCTGTTTAATTACAGTCCTTCAGCATTCAAATTACAATACATACCCTGCATGATGTATTTGCCATTTATTTTCAAAAGGAGATTGCTCTATTTATTTTTTTTTTTTTGAAATACACAAGAACAAGGGGAAAGGAAGAGCTTAGTAAATCTATTTTACAGATGATTTTCCACTGGATACAAGTATTTGCACGATTGTAGCTGTGATCAGAATGAGACTCAGATTAAAATTCATTTTAGCATAGATTGATGCAACTTGAGTGCCCTATGCAAAGCATGGAAGAGAGATGACTAATAATAATCTCTCTTTGAGAAATTATATGTCAGGTACAGTATGAAGCAAATGATCCTCTGAGGTTGTACATCAATTAGACATGTACAATAATTGTGCAGGGATAAGGATTTGTGGATGATTTAAAAAATAATCAGCAAGTCTTCAAAGCCTGTATGGTAATGGGCTATATCAGTGTGCACTGAGCTGTATCACCAGGTTGCAACCTGACATTAGTGGGTTTGTAGATTAAGTGTAGCCAAGGGTCTGGACCCTAAGCTCAACCAGTGAATATTTGGCTTTTCCCTTCATCAGACAGCAGGGACTACTCTACAGTCCTGTTTGAGGTAATGGTCAGGAGCAGCTGTTTAGGGAAAAGGTATAAAATCAAGATAAATAAAGTTTCCTTCTGCCTTCTGGCAAACAGAGGGTTGCATCTGAAAATGGACCCTGCAAAAAGACTCTGCTAAGTGCCACACAAAGGAGGGAAATCTGTCATCTTGGATGTACCACACAACCAAACTTTATAGTGCTGTTGGAATTTAACTACATTTATTCCCAGGTTCTGGTCTTCCACTTGTCCACATTGCATAAAGCCTAGTTTATCCCTACCCCTGATATCAAAATGAGCACCTAAAACTTCCACCTAAAAGAAATCCCAGGTTTTTATTCCTGGAAACATTTTGCAATAGGCTGATCCCACAATAACCCATTATGGAAAATGCCACACCAGCTCCTTCCACCCTACACAGTCCTCTAGGACCATCCCACACTCACACATTTCCAAACACTCTCATGGTAAACACTGGAATATATTACACATATTGGTAGTTTCACATTATGAAGACAGTAAAAGAGGAAAGTAGTGTCAGCAGCGTTCCCCTCCTCTCCATTTGCATCTAATGCAGGAATGTGTCTCAGCTGTATTTCCAATTACATTTAGAGGAGGAACATTTCAAATCAAGATTACATCAGGGGAAATACCAAGAGGCCACTTTAATACTGGATTCTTCAGCTGCTTGGGTTAGGCTGATGTCTTTTCATTATTCTTTATTGCACAGATTGGTCTTGTGGTGATAACTGAAGCTGGGGATTAAGAGTCTGGTGTCTACTGATTGGAGATCAAATCTATAGCTGGATTTTGAGAGGTTCAAGGAGTTAGAGAGGGAGCTGGTGCTAAAAATTCATTAGATTTTCTTTTCTGTATAGAGATTAGTCCTTATAATAAGAAGTTTCCAGGTTAGGCCAGAGTTTGGGAATATAACCTCTAACTAATCTAATTCATTACTGGTTCCTCCAGTGCCCAAGGACACACTAGAAAGAGGTGTTCAGAATTTCTAAAACCTTCTGTTTTTCCATAATCTATTGTTAACTTTTACAGGCCCCAGAGAAAGGGTGAGGGTTACTTCTGATGCAGGTCAAAGCTGGAGTGGTTTGGTGTTTTCCTTTTCCTTTTCCTTTTCCCCTTTTTCCTTTTCCCCTTTTCCTTTTCCTTTTCCTTTTCCTTTTCCTTTTCCTTTTCCTTTTCCTTTTTCCTTTATCTTCCCTCATCTTCTCCATCCCCTTTTTCATTTTGCCATAGTTACCAACCCATTTGGCATCATAATACTTGGATTACATTTGAGGGAAAGGCTTAGTAAGAACCAGTCACTCTGCTACTATTAACTTCAGAGCTAAGGCAGGGATTTCATGTAGATTTTGGGGATATAAAGCTTCAGAAGTTCAGTTCATTACTCTGGAGTTAAAAGTTAGGAAGAGGAAAGAAGGTATCATGTATTTCATTCCCTGTAGGCTCTACACAGGGTGTGAGTTTGGGAAGGGATTTGGGAATAAACCTTCCAAATTCCATTTTATTACCAGTCACCGAAGAGCCCACAGAATTATGGAAAGGTCCAACGAGTCATGTTCTCTTTTAAGGTGCAATTGGTCTCTCGATAATTAAAGTTAAGTTTAATTAGGGTTAGAATCCAGGGGTGTTGTTAGGGTTAGAATTGGAGAATGCACACATTCAGAGCCGTGATTACTTCTGGATTCAGAAGTGCCTGCAGGGCTAGGAGGAGGGCATGGTGTTAATAGGATCGAAATAATAGGATCTCATTTAGTCCAGGGATTTATTTCCTGGCTCTAATTACCACTAGAGTAAGGATAGGAATAAAAAGGGCTTGAAAAAATCTGTGTTTTGCAGCTTACTAGTGAGACTTGCAAGGGCTGCAGAGTCCTGCTGGAAGTTGGTGCCTTCACAGACATCGGGGTTTCCATGAACTGTGAGAGTGGTTAAAGGTCTGATGGTTGCAGCTGGAATATTTAACT
Source organism: Heliornis fulica (assembly GCA_013399135.1). NCBI lineage: Eukaryota > Metazoa > Chordata > Aves > Gruiformes > Heliornithidae > Heliornis > Heliornis fulica. The sequence goes on from VXBZ01012428.1 coordinate 33,131, forward strand.
AATTTGGGAGGTTTTATTTTGGTGTGTGCTGCTGATTTCAGTGGAATAGGACTAATCTTCTTCATGGGCCTTCCCACTCACAGGATGAGAGGGCTCTGCACAAACTTTTGGGTTGGGGAATTAAAAGCTTTATTGGTCCACTTGACCAAAATACCTGCATATATCATCATTCTACAAGAAAGATGGGGAGAGGCTGTTCAGTAGGGCCTGTTGTGACAGGACAAGGGGTGATAAAGGGTTTAAAATAGAGGGAGGGAGATTTAGATTGGAGATTAGGAAAAAGTTCTTTGCTGTGAGAGTGGTGGAGCACTGGAACAGGTTGCCCAGGGAGGTGGTGGATGCCCCTGGATCCCTGGAGACGTTCAAGGCCAGGTTGGATGAGGCCCTGAGCAAGCTGATCTAGTTGGGGGTGTCCCTGCTTCTTGCAGGGGGGTTGGACTAGATGACCCCTGGGAGTCCCTTCCAACTCTAATCATTCCATGATTCTATGATTCTATATGGAGAGTGAAAAATAGGGTACTTAGTCATAACCACCATGGCCTCATCTTTCTTTGAGACCACAGATAGATACCTTCACCATGGGCTTAGTGTTAAGGTGAGAGTAGTGCTACTCTTCAGTCTGGGTGCCCATGGTAGTGGGGAAAGCACATCAAGGAAGATGATGGTGGCAGATTTTTTATAGCCCTAGTACTGTAAGTGACCACCATTGGTGCCTATTGTATTAGTGAAAAGAGTGGTGACAGTGGTGGTCTCCTTCTAAGGCTGGACAGGAGTGTTGACAGTGATGTGCTGTACAGAGTGTTGACAATCTGTATTGTAACATTTAAACACAAAGGCTATAAAATAAAGGCCAGGAGCTGGAAATGTAATCCATGTTAAGAAACAACTATAAAACTAAGAAAACTGGAGAAGAAAATAATGCAACTCAACCAATAAATTTATAGCACATAAGAAAACATATATAACCAGCAGAGTTAAAGATAGCAACTTTAAACAATCATAGAATCACAGCATCACATCAGGAGTTGAAGAGACCTCAGATCCCCCAGTCCAACCCCCTGNGGCTCCATCCTCCTGACACTCCCCCTTTGCATCTTGACACACATGACTGAGGTGACCCCTCAGGCTCCTCTTCTCCCAGCTCCAGAGCCCCAGCTCCCTCAGCCTGGCCTCAGCAGGAAGGTGTCCCACTCCCTTCCCCATCTTGGTGGCCCCAAACTGGGCTCTTCCAAGGAGTTCTGGCTCCTTCTGGAACTGAGGGGCCACAACTGGACACAACAGCCCAGCTGGGGTCTCCCCAGTCAGCAGGTCATCAGGATCCCTGAAAGTTGTGGCACATGAGTTAAAGGGAAGGCAGTTCTTATTCTCATTAACATGACAGAAGCTACAGACCTCAATGTTCCAGGCACAGAGCTTGTTTTCTGTAATTTCTTCAATTTCCAGTACTGAAAGTGAGCAGATTTCTCCCTGAGACTATGACCAGAAGTGCTAACCCCTGTTCCCTGTCTATGACACGAAGACAGAGACAAACCTTGGTGTTTTTAAAAAAAACACAGTTGTATCTTACTATTCCAAAGGCAATATTTGAAGTACTAACAGTAGCAAGCAGAATGGAAAAAAAAATAATTATGTGACATTTTTATCCATTTTTTGTATGCTGTGAAAATGTTAACAGATAGTCTTGGGATGAAAAAGGAATAAAAAGTCAATAAAAGAGCATCCCACTTTTGGAGTTGTGAGCTTTTAATCCCTATTCCTCTAACCTTGGGTTCTAAATTTAACTAAAATCTGAAGAATTATGTTGCTATTGACATACATTTGATTTTACTCATTTGATTTTGATGGAATAGCGAGATGTGAATAGAAAGCACAAATATAGTTTTCCAATTATACAGGAGTCATTGTTCATCTTATTTTCCTTGTCTTTATACAGCATCAAACCCAGAAATATCTGTTATTTTGCCTGTGCTAGGGACTCTGCAGAAGATCCTGACAGTTTGATCCTTTGACATTAAAATGAATAGGGCAAAAACATACTTCAGTGCTTTCTGCTCTGGCTCTAGACTTGACAGTAAGAGATCAAAGAAGTTACAGAAGTGTGAAATGAAGGAGGTGGAGGGGAAAAAGGAGAGCAAAGTCATGAGTATTGAATATTCAGTCATCAAGCATGATTAATACAAGTGATTTAAGGGCAAAATGTACAGAATAATAAAGCTTTGACTGTTTTCCTGATATGGCTGTTATTAAACATGAATCAATAGTTGAAAACACCCTTAGATCAGTCAAAACTTTGCAAGTAATAATAGAGTGTAAGGTTGATTATGGCAACACACTTAGACTGAGTAAGACTTCAAGTACATTCCTTTTTGGCTAGTCATAAAAGGAGATCAAAAGCCCGAGCCTGGAAGGACTGATAGCTAAATGTTAATATTACACTCAATTTATTTGTGGGGAGGTCAACGTTATTTTGAAGTTCTTTGTTAGTGATATAATTTATCCAGAGCAGTACAAAAACATTTGTGTGGAGAAGTGAAAGGGTAGCCAGTAGCCTCCCCTGAGCTTTAATCAAAACAAAAGGGAAGGCTGAGCTGGGAATGTGTCTGGAATGCACCAAAGGAAGTCAGGAAGACCATGACAGGCCACATCAAGCCTCCTGCAAGATGAAAGACCCAGTATCCAAAAGAATAACCCCAAAACCCAAACACATAAACCAACCAACTTTTGTTTGGAAGGTTGCATTGCTCACCTCCCTCTCCCACACTCTATTTCATTCCAAGGACAAAACTGTCTTGAAACAGATCCTGAACTGCAGTTTGCATTGTCCAAGTGTCTCCATAGCAAGAGGAGGAGGGAGCTGGATATTAAGGGGATATTAATAACTGGATATTAAAACCCTGCTATATCATTTCTTTCTGTTTTCATGGCATTCTACAGATATAATGGATAAATGCCCAAATACTTTGGGGTGACAATTCTGATGAAAATTAATGATCAGGGATTGCCACAGAAATGTACCATTTTAGCAAGAAGTGAATGATTAATTTGTTAGGAAGGTGAAAAGAAGGTGGTAAAGTAAAAGGAATGAAATGGTTTGGACATGCTGGACTCTGTTATCTCCTGAGTGCTGTCACTGAGGAGCTGTAGAGAACATGGGAATTCAGTTTGGGTTAGAATGCTCTGGATGTTGTGCAGCTCCTCTGCTTGGATCACTACTTACCTCACCATAAATAATATGAAATGCTCCTGAGTGAGAAAGCAGCACTTAAAAAGCAGCCACCTAAATGATAGCACAAGATGAGCAATGACCTGACAGCTCTGAGGTGGAGAACCATCTGGAGAGCACAAAAGACAACAGCATGGAGGGAGAGAGTAGTGAATGAGCAACCCTGGAAGATTTCAGAGTGACTGATGGTTCCCAGGCTGTGAAGGGAACAGGACAAGATGACAAGAAAAGCTGATATCAGCTGGACAGGCAAGGAGAGGGAACAGGACACTGTGCTCAGAAGAGTCGAATTTTGGGGCATCTACAGGAAATATTGGCATTTGGATGTTACCCTTCTTTGGGAATGGTGTGCTTTGATTTGTGAAATCCAACTTTTCTTATTTCTGGTTGCTAGGAATATTACAACTCTATTATTTAGATAAAATAATTATAAGGTCTATTTGAAAACTGTATTATAAAGTATTTGCAAAAAAAAAAGTAATTTAGAAACCAGATTCTGAACTGATTTTGCATACCTACTTTAAAAAAAAGCACTAATTTTAATGTTTTAAGTGACAGGGATTTTCAAGGACTTCAGAGGCACTGCAAGAGCTGAGGATGAACATTATTATTTTTTCCAATTTCATTTCAAGTTAAAGCCTTACCAGAAATATAAAGATAATATCTTCTTTTTATTCAAGGCTGAAAATATATAGGCCTTCAGTATACACCCAGTCATATACATTTCTCACAATCTTACAGTGATTTTTTTTAATTTTAACATTATTACTACTGGTACTGAAGTGGATTTTTTTGTTTCTTTAGGGACTGGGGTCTTTATTTTTTGCCTTATCACTACTTCCAAAAAGACTATCAATCTATTTCATCTGTCATGTTGCCTGTTTGAGAGGAGACCCTAATTCACTTCAAATCAGTATAGCTTATATATATAGGTGGTTTTTTTAAGCTATACATTAATGTCTGATTAACTTACCTCAGACCAAACAGAAGCATTTAACTTCTACTCTATTCTGTTACTGAAAAACAGAGCTGTTCACTCTTAGAAGTAGTCAGCCAATATAGATAAAAGGATTTCTGGGTGACCTGATCCACTGAGACCTTTCCAGGAACATTGTTCACTACCACTGTGGCAGTGAGAATTCCATGTACAGTGACAAGTTGCCATGTTAGTGGCTAATGTATTCAAGTACATGGACAAAAGAACAAATAATTACTTTTAAGATTTTCCCTTAAACTAACCAAATGCTCAAGCTCCCAAATGTTGTTTTTCATTAGCTTTTATGTACACAACTTTTGCTTTATAAAACATCTGTGTTTATGTCACTGTTTTGATAGAAATGCTGGTGAATGCATGATCTTGAAAGAAATATATCTACACAAATATTTGTATATAACTTAACCTACAAATCTTTTGCCTGAAAAACTCTTTGGTGACTTAAGTACTTCTTCAGTACTTCAGTACTTGCACATTAAAAGGCAATTTTCTTTTTTTTTCCCAGCTATTGTTTTGAAATTAACTCAAAATTTGGCCCCTGCATAAAGCACAAGTTTTTGGAAAGGAGGAGGAGTTCTGAAAGATACTTGTGCTGTGATGAAAGGATGAGTTACCAGTGTTATGTCAGGAGAGCCAGGGCTAACCAGGAGGAGCAGCTTTGTTAATGAGCCCTGGAAATTTTTTTCCTGGTAGATTGATACTTTCAGAACAGAAAAATCTGAACTTTTTGGTCTGCATCGCTGGGATGTTCCAGCTGACCGCTGTGTCCTGGACCCTGTCACATGCAAAGTCCTCTGTGCCCCCAAATCCTTCATAAACAGACAGGTGAATTACCCATAGTCTGTCTTTGGAAGTTATCCCAGTGAGCAGGAGCAATATTTCTCCCAGATGGATCTTTTCTCTTGCAAGAAGGCAAGAAGTCAGTTCAAAATGTGGAGCTAGGTAGCCCATTATTGGCAAGTAAAAAAGAAGGATACAGAATTCATTAGACAACTTGCTTCAGCTTTGCTTCCTAATTAATCAGGTGATAAAAGCACCCAGTATGATAGTTCAGGGAAGTAAGACCATGGATAGCAGTGATTCCAAGTCTTCAAGGGATTAAATGAGCTGTGCTCTGCTAAAATGAGGTAACCTCTAAAACAAAATGGGGCACCCCAGTGGCTCTGCTTTGCACCTACTCTTCTTTGTGCCTAATTTGGATGTAAATACTAATCTAGTTGTGTAATGTGAGGTTAATCATACCTTTGACACCTGAAAATTAGGCATTTAAGGCAATTTAAGACATTAGGCATTTATTACTCATGCTCCACCTGAGAGACAAGCTTTCAAAGGAATGGTTCCTCCAATCTTGAAGTAGGTATCATGTACCTAAGATCTGTGGGATGAATTGCCTCTGGCAGATTAAATATTTTTACTTTAAATACAGGTGAAGCTTTTGAAAGCCATCTTGGAATTGGGGTGCAATAAATATATCTGAAGGAGACATCATCCTAAAATTCATTGGTCAATGTCTTCATGGTGCCCTTCTCAAATTTGGGACTGAAACTCAGAATGTAAAACTTCAACTTCACATTGCAAGCTGGTCATTGATTTCCACCACACTGTGATCTCATTTCACAACTCTGCTTCCCTGGCAAAATGAGGAAAGAATAATCCAAAAGGCCAGTGCCTCAGGAGCACCAGGAGTTCTGTTTTATACATACCAGAATAGTTTTCAGATCAAACAGTGACAGTAGCAAGACTGACTGCATAATACTGTAGACCAGTGTGCTACAACCTGAATATGTATTAGTGTTATAGCACAGGTATTGGCACCTCTCACCCACACAAAATTAGTTCTGGATAAAAGCCATGCAAGTCATTAAACAGGAAAGTAGCAAAGTTGCATGGGACTGGGTTGGCAAATTCTGCAATCTCACTTCTATATCCATCTAAATCTTTATCCATTTCATAAGGCAACAGAGGAAAAAAGTACAAGTGGTGTTTCAGAGACTGACTTGCCTGAATGAATCAAACAGCATATATTACTTATTGCCACTCTTAGAATCACACAATCATAGAATTTTTAAGGTTGGAAATGACCCCCAAGATCATCCAGTCCAACCATTAACCTACCGCCACCAAGTCTACCCTTAGACCATGTCCTCAAGCACCGCATCTCCCCGTCTGTTAAACCCCTCCAGGGATGGGGACTCAACCCCCTCCCTGGGCAGCCTGTTCCAATGCTTGAGGACTCTCTCAGGACAGAAGTTCTTCCTAAGATCCAACCTAAATTTTCCCTGGTGCAGCTTGAGGCCATTACCTCGAGTTCTGTCACCTGTTACTGGGGAGAAGAGACCAACCCCCACCTCACTGCAACCTCCTTTCAGGGAGTTGTAGAGAGCAATAAGGTCTCCCCTCAGTCTCCTCTTCTCCAAACTAAACACCCCCAGCTCCCTCAGCCTCCTCGTAGGGCCTGTTCTCCAGACCCTTCCCCAGCTCCCTCAGCCTCCTCGTAGGGCCTGTTCTCCAGACCCTTCACCATCCTCGTTGCCCTTCTCTGGACACACTCCAGCACCTCAATGTCCTTCTTGAAGTGAGGGGCCCAAAACTGGACCCAGTACTCGAGGTGAGGCCTCACCAGTGCAGAATACAGGGGGATTATCACCTCCCTGCTCCTGCTGGCCACACCGTTCCTGATCCAAGCCAGGATGCCATTGGCCCTCTTGGCCACCTGGGCACTCTGCTGGCTCATGTTTAGGGGCTGTCAACCAACACCCCCAGGTCCCTTTCTGCCAGGCTGCTCTCCAGCCACTCCTGCCCAAGCCTGTGACGTTTCCTGGGGTTGTTGGGACCAAAGTGCAGGGCCCAGCATTTGGCCTTGTTGAATGTCATATTGTTGGCCCCAGCCCAACCATCCAGCCTGTGAATGATTTGTGATTTGTGAATCTTGATTTGTGAAAATGTATTGCTCAGACTGTGCTCCCTTCGTCTCTGTTCTGTGTATCCTCAATTTCTTCAATGTATTTTAGATGTCTAGATGTGAATTTCGCTCTCTCTCATTGACACACCACGTTTCATCATCCCAGAGCACTTCACGAATTTAAGGACAGAAAGTAGAAATTTTGAGCCAGATCACAGCTGGCTTTTCTTACTCATGCAGATTTCCCCCTGAGCATCCCTCCCCCAAGCTGCAATCTATACAATCTTCTGACTGCAAAGAATATTATACACAAATGCCACCTGGACAAAGAAGTGTTGAGAAAGAGGAAATGTCATTGTAAGCTGCTTTATTTGACATCAAGTGAGTGCTTCCTGCACAGGGGACCATATAAACAATTCTCTTTGCTGTATAATGGTATAATTTCCCTTGTAACCAGCTCACAAAAACCCCAGAAAGAAATCATATATGTGTCTGTTTTTATACATATATGTGTGTTCATGTATATACAGAAATGTGTATTTTCTTCTAAGCATCATTGAAAAACTTGACCAAAAATGATACTGGACAATTTTCCATCAAGATCCACTGTCAATAATGTGTAGCAGTGACACACAGCAGTGTAGGGAGAGAGTCTTCATCTGCTGTTGAAGCAGTCAGGGGATTTAGAGAGGTGAAATGTAATTACCTCTTACAAACTGGATAACAATGCTTTCATTCATTTCATTTGAATATTATCTTTCATTACAACAGCTCTGCAGACTTTTGCAGGTGTGAATTTTGAATCACCCACTGGCTGGAAAACATAATTTATAACCTTTTAAGGTTAACCTAAACTAAAAAGAGCAGTACATAGGAGATTATGCTTGTAGAAGCAGAGTGGTTTGAGTCTTTCAGCACTGAATGAATGAGTTGGTTCTACTGGCTAAGAAGTCTTTTTGGTGCTCGTTAAAGGGGCAGCTAATAGGAATGAAAATTCAGGAGACTGTATGTGCATACACTGTGCTATTCACGTGGTTTCCCTGATAGAGAATTTGGGTAATTCCTGTTCCTTTGAGCAGCATGAGCAGATATTTATAAATTTATATATATATTCTGAAAAAAATAAACCCTAAATCCAGCCAGATTCCCTGTGGAAATGAACTTTTGGAACTGCTGAAGGAAATGTTTGTTGAATTTGAGGATACATCTTTGTGGAGCTAGAGCTTTCACATGCTTGATGCTTAAGTAGCTTTCAAGAAGGATGAACTGTCTTTCTTTTCAACTGCAAAACTAATCTTAAATGCATGTAGGCTTCAAAAATAAATAGACCACTCACACAGAGAGTGCTACCAGTGCCTGAGTGAGTTCTCTCTACTAAGAACACTGTTTTTCTCGGTGAGATTCAGGCGGGAAATGTCCATTTATGTCACCGGGATTTACAAGTCAAAACCTCTCGTTGACATGTGCAAAACTGACTGAAAAGCCAAACAGAGAGATGAAGTTCTGCCTGCAGGATTGAAGTGATGGGAGCAATCTGAAAGGAAAGCACGGGACAGGTTTTGGCCAGCTGTCCCTGAATTGCCCCTTCTGTGCTAAGGTACTGCGCGGTCTCCGCTTGGCTGGTTCCTGATGCAGCCATGCCACAAAGGCAAAGCTGAAAGCCAATATTCAAATGAGGCCTGAAGCCGAAATACTATTTTTCTCCATTAGAGGGTGGTCCCTCCTCATGGTGGTTCAATTCCAGTGGCAGCAGGAGAAGACCTGCAATGCAGTCAGCTGCGTCGTAGACGACGCGTGAATCGGGAGGTGTCTGTGTCCTTCCACCTCACGCCCTTTTGGACAGAGCAATTAAAAAATAAAGAAGCCAGAGGCCAAGTAAGCACAAACACACGTGTTTAACATACATATATTATGTATGCAGACAAAGGAAGGCACCTGCACATGTATGTTTTTGTACCCAGAAAGCAGCTTGAACACAGCTACTTCGCTGTAGCAGCTGTAGCGAACGGAACTGAATTCACCAGCGCTCAATCACTCTTCTGTTAATAACACCTACTTGATTTCAACCATGCTAATGAACTGTATGCCTCTGAAAAGGCATCCAGCATATGTACATGCATGCACACAAATAATGCACTGGGAATAAAAACTTCACCTTAAGGTAAAGTTATGATTAGGAACTTGAAAAGCCGGAGAATGCCAAAACGGTACTTGCCCAACACATCTTGCTGCACTCTCGTGTGAGACTGAGCAATATAAAAAGCCTTTCACAACATGATTGCATTCATTGTTGTAATACCCTAATTCCATGCAGGCAACTTGTATTCATGCAGCATGTTTTCAAGATTATATATACATGGAGTAGGATTCTGCGATGTCTTTTTACGGCTAAAAGTTAATAATAGGAAAAAATTTTCAATAGAATTTCCTACTGTACAACACACTATGGAATAAGCATTGCAAAGAAATGTAAGAAAGAATTGCTGCTGGCATAATGAAACCACTTACACTTTGTATTTCATTAGCTTAATAGTAGTGAACTGTCTCATTCACAGCATTTCCTATTACAAATTGTACATGACATATAAAACCCACAAAAAAAAGGGCTTTGAAGAATTTTTTTTGTTGTTGTTTTTTTGTCTTTGTAATGGTAAAAACCTCAGAGTCCCCTTGAATGAGGGCCAAAATAGAGGAAGTTGATCCCCAAAAGAAGTTTGGACACTGAGCACCCATGAAAGCAGGCTGTTGTAAAGAGATGAATATGGAAGTGCAGGGCTTGTGTTTTAAATCGACGTTGCTCCATTAAAGTCACTTCAAACTGGCAGAGGGTCTGATCCCTCATCACAGCCTGCACCTACAAAGGCACTTAATTCTGCAAGAGTAATCAGGCAATGGCACCAGTGAAATAATAACAGTGAAATCCTTCATATTGCATATATATTTAAATGCTTCTGACCAGCAGCATAGTATTTATGTCCTCCCAGAAAGCTTAATTCCCAAGCAGACAAACAGATTTATTCCCTGAATGTCAGTTTGCTGTCTAGCCTGTGTCATACAGCTGCAAGCCCTAGGTGTATGTCCCCTATGAACACTTACCTGAGAGAATTTTTCACAAGGTTGTCATCATCACGTCACCTGCAAACAGAGAAGCAAATGTCAAAGGTTTTGTGATGCTTAAAAACACCTATTTGGAAAATATACCAATGGAGAATGGCCATTCCTTTCAGCACTCTCTCCTTTCATTCTCCTCCCTCGTGTTAATGCTGAAAGAGAACATTGCTTATGAAATATTTTATACATCTGCACCAGCAAAACCAAATGAGAGACATGCATTTGCCTCGTTGACTCTATATGGTCAGATTTTGTGCACTAAAGCAATCCCTTCAGGGCTGTTATCCAGCCTTCAGTTTTCAAAGATGCATGGCATATAGGCATGCCATCCATCAGCTCAGCCTGGCTGTGAGCCTCAAATCTAACAAGACTGCACTTCAGCAGCAGCACAGGAGTGTTTCCTCGCAGAGAGTACTGCAGGGTAGCAATAATTTGTGAGAAATGTAGATCTGCAAAACAATTTATTCAGTAGATGTGTGGAGCAGTGATCTTATTAGAATAAGGCCATTCTTATTCAGTGAAAGACTCAGACAGCTGTTGTATGGACAAAGCTTAATATCCCTTCATTTCCCATGCAAGCCTATTTTTCAAGCCCACAATGTCCCCACTCCAGTGAGTTACATTTAAAACTACCTGGAGAGCTTTTTCACGCTGGGCTTGTGTTACTCATTCTACATATGGTGTGAAGTTCACAGATGAGAAATGTGAGGGCCTAAAATAAATACTACATGAACCCTGAGATGTGTGAGGACCCTTGGGAGTTCAGCAAATGAAATGCCTATCGGTCTCTGACACAGCAGACTCTCCCTACAATTGGCAGCTTCATGCTTCATTATGCATGGATCAGATATATAGGTATGGCCCCAGGCAAACTCCCTCGTTTAATGGAGAGGTGCATGCTGGGGAAAGGCAAATGTCATTTGCCCATGAATTTGAAAGATGAGGGGAAAAGGGGAATAGAGTTGATTAATCAAATGTATGAGGGGTTTATTTTGTACCGTTTATCCCAGAGTTTCCTCGCTGAGAGTTATTTCTGGCATTATGTGTATCGCACCTTTTGTATTTTGCAGATTTGACAATGTTTAAAAATGCAATTATTCTTGTCCACCCAGCTGAACAGGTCCACAATAAACAACAAGCAGATAGTTTTTTTCTTACCTGCAGGAAAAAAAAAAAATAAAAGAAAGATAAAAATTTTCCCTGTCTTTTGATTATATCCCATGTTTACAGCACAGGGTCAGCAGTCTCACTTGCAGATTCTGTTGAACATCATTAAAACATATCAGGCTGCCCTAATGAACAAAATATTCTAGAGACTCTTCTACTGCAGGATGTTAGTCATAGGTATTCCCTGAACAGGAAAAAAAGTCACCAAGTAACACACCAGTTTGCCTCACATATATGTAGTCCTAATTAAAAGGAACAGCGAAAATGGCAAATCCATCCTGATTCACAATTAAATGAGGTGGAAATGAGGAGAGGGAAAGAATAAAGGAGAAGCTCATTACTGACAATCTCTTAAGAAAGCAAAAAAAAATGCCTAAAATGTTTATGGGAAACTGTATTTCGTCATTCCTGAGAAAATTGTGACCCTGAGGGTTCAACTGAGAAAAAGTGCTACCAAGCATTGGTGTCTTAATGAAAACCTTTCTCTCCTCCTGCAGCATTTTCATGTGGAGATTTCAATTGCAATATGTTCTATCATTTAAGCTCTAAAATATCATTGTAAATCTTTTTTTTTTCTTTCCACCATGCCAGTAACAATCTTGTCAGATTTTCTTTGGGGTCATTTATATACATAAATACATCCATCCATACATGCATGCAGATTTTTCTGGGGGAAACATTTCACAGAAGAAACTGCTTGGAGCCTAAAACACAGATGAAAATAAAGAAAACCTTTATTTTAAGCTAAGAGACTTAAGAAGATAAGCCTTCAGCAGTTGTAAAAAAATAGAGTGACAGAGAAAGAGAAGGAATGTCACTAATGTCTCTCAATGCTCCTTCCGTGTGTTCAGACAAGTTACGGTTAGGAATGTAAAACTTGAATTTAAAGAAAGTGCATCTGGTGGAGATTAAAAAGGATAAAGAGGGGAAAATCAGTTTGATGTACACTTCAAAATGCTGCTCATAATATAGTTTGTTCTATTACTTGAAAAGGGGGGTATCACTGTTCTTTTATGTCTCGTTTTTAATCCGACGCTTTTAAAGTATCTTTTATTTGCTCCTATTTGAGGTGAATTGCCTCACTTCAAACCTGAAATCTAGTTTTGAGGATTTTGACTTTAGAGTGGCTTCCTTTGAATATTCTTCTGAAGTTATATTTTATCCTCCATTTCACCAGCTCTCACGTTGTACTGGGTAGTTGTGAATATGAGATGTGCTGCAGGGAGAACCACGGGCCGGCTCAGGAATGCACGTTTCATGCTAAAGCTGCCAACGTGTTGTGTCAGGGTCAGGAGAGAGGTATTTTCTCAAGGTTGCTGAATTGTAAACATTAATATAGTCACACTGAGTCATGTAAACACCAACTCCTCTTTATTGATGTTTTTATATTCTGTACCATGACTATCATTAGCTGCTGACAAAACACCCAACCAAACCAGCCAAATAACACCCCCTCCCAAACCAAAACCGACTCAAAAAAATAACCCCACTCTAATTTTGGTCAGTTTTAGAGCTTGTTAGAATTTAGAAAGTGAACTTCACTAATTATGTAAACATAAATCACTCTGAAATCAATTAGAGTATTTATGTGACAGTGAACTACTTAGCCTTTTATTAACAGGATGACAGAAAGAATGAAAAATTGAAACTCTACTAGCACAGGAGGAAACAAAGATCATGAAAGCTTTTGATCATGAAGATCATGAGAGTTAATGAGTCAGGGTGTGCTGGGACAGGGGACACTATAGTGGAGGTCTGCTAGAGACCAAGAAGACCAAGTGGACAAGGGCCTCTATAGACAAATAGGAGCAGCCTCATGTTCTGGTCCTCACTGGGGGCTTCAACCTAACAATATCTCTTGGAGGGACAACAATTAAGGGCATAAGGAATCCAGGAGGTTCCTGGAATGTATTGATGGTAACTGCCCTCTCCAAGTGATAAGAGGAGAAAATGAGGAGAGGTGACATGCTGGACCTTGTTCTCTCCAACAAGGGGGGACTGGTGGAGAATGAGAAGCTCAAGGACAGCCTTGGCTGCAGGTACCATGAAATGGTGGAGTACAAGAACCTCAGGGCAGCAAGGAGGGTGCACAGCGAGCTCATTACCCTGGGCTTCAGGACAGAAGACTTTGTCCTTCTTATGGATCTGCTTAGTAGAGATCTTACCATGGGACAAAGCACTGGAGAGAAGAGGGGCCCAAGACAGCTCATTGGTATTCAAGGATCACCTCCTCCAAGCTCAGGAGAGATGAATCCCAACAAAGAAAAAGTCAGGAGTCAATAATGTCAAGAACTAGATGGCCTTTGAGGTCCCTTCCAACCCAAAGCAGTCTGTGCTTCTATGAATCTGTGAAACTTAATTCAAGAGCAAGAAAGACAACAAACCTTGTGGGATGCATGAAATACTTGCAACAGAAGTTGAAACTCCCTTGGATTCAAGTGGACCTTTGGTATGTTGCATTTTTTCATAAAAACTACAAGGCAATTACAAATTTTATTTTCAGGACTTTGTGTCCAACTATTGTGGAAGGTCTTTGTGATAGTTCAGATATTTTTGATCCATGTTTTAACATCACTTTACTTGGTGAAGTATTCACAGATGATCATTGCCTGTAGTTCAGAGATAGAGATAATAAAACATTAAAGGAAACTCTTAAGTCATTGAGGCATCATCATCTGAGACTTGGTGCTTCTCACTGCAATCATTTGTAAGTTCAAAATTCAAGATATACACATGTATTAGATATGATTCTCATTCACATTCAAACAGAGTGGTACTTGTCTTTCAAGAAGACATAAATTGAATTGAATTCAACATAAAGCCACTTTACACTGCCAACATGATATAAAACTGCTTCTGTTAAAAAGAAAATTCAGGCTTGTAGAAAAAGCAAAATTTTTATTTTTTTATTTTAGTTTGATGAAAAAAAATTAACTACCTGTAGTCACTCAAACTCCTTCACCATGTTTCAGCTCACAGGCTTATATATTAGTGCACATATCTCATTAATGAAAGGAAAATGTGAAGATATTTCTGGGTTACATGAGGTACCCAATTTGGTTCAATCAGCTCCACCAGAAACTGAGTTAACAGCTGGATGCAGGATTAATTATATGGACCTGGTGATAGGAATGGCAAGAAATTTCTGTGCAGAAAAAACACTTGAGATTTCATACACTGAGAAATTCAGATTTAATATTGAAAGTATTTTTTAAAGAAATAATATTTTTCTCCAACTGAATCCTGTCATTCCATTTTTGTGGATGCAATCTTTGCTTTTTTAACAGAGATCATCAGTAGTGCTTTAAGTGGACACAACTACAACAGGACACAACTGTCCATGCCAAAGGCAGCAGAGCAGTTTTACAAAGTTTCATGCAGATAATATTAAGACAACCAGAATTGGTTTGCAGAGTAGTGCAAGACCTTTGTAACTCCCAGGTTGCCACAACTGATTCTCCTCTTTGCATTTCTCAATAATGTGAAGTAATTGTACTTCTCTCTCTAGTACATGAAGCCTGGCTACACCTCAGCTGTAGGCAGCCACAAGACTCTGACACATACATGAAAAAAGAGTGTCCTGCAAGTAAAAACACTCTTAGAGTCATAGAATCATAGAATGATCAGAGTTGGAAGAGATCCCCAGAGGTCATCTAGTCCAACCCCCTGCAAGAAGCAGGGACACCCCCAACTAGATCAGCTTGCTCAGGGCCTCATCCAACCTGGCCTTGAACGNTAAGACAAGCCTGAATTTGATAGAAAATGCAGACTCCAGATGGATAAATTTCAACCATGACTCCAGCATAAAATGCTTTAATAGATTATTCCATCATGCAGAGAAATCTGGGGGTTGTCCCTGCTTTATGTCCCTTCTGCAAGCAACACCTCTCCTCTTATCTTCCTCCATCATCCTCAGAAACCTTTTTCTTCCTTTTTTTTTTTTCCTTCTGACTCATTTTTTTTTCCTTGAGGTTCTGAGTGCTGCTCCCTCAGACTGATGCCTGTGACTGGCAGTGGGAACTGCAATGAAGGACGGTTACATGCTAACACCAGCACCCCTCTTGCTCTGTGCTTCACACCCAGCAGCAGCAAGTGATTAATGGAGTAACTAGAGGAGAGGTTTGTGCAGATGGGTGAAACTGTCCTGTGCTGCTGTCAGGATCCAGGGAGAGCAGCAAGAAAACATCCACCTATATTTACACCTCTCTGCCTCAAACGTTTACTGTGTACACCTCGCCTCAGTTTAGCCCTGTTCATTATTTTCACCCTTTCCTTAACTCAATTCTCTTTCAAATATCTGCTTTTCTCCTATCTCTCTCATAAATTGTGACCTTTGTCATTGTTCCCCAGAGCGTAGATATATCTGGTGAGCTGCTGAAAAGCTTTCTTTTGTCTAGGAGCCAACAGCAAGCACTAAGCAGGAAAAATGTCCAGAAACCTTCTTGCTTTAGGAAATAATTCAAATTATTCTACTGGTGAAACTGCTGTAGCTGCCCCAGTTCTACCTGAGGACTGGAAAGGGAAATGGGACAGCCCAGGAGACAATGCATGTGGGAGAATACTTAGGTAGGACATACTGACATTGAAGATACTTTTGAGCTCAAAGTCCAGCTGTTTTCCTTGTTGGGAGCTGCAATCAGAGCCTCTAAAACCTGCCATCCATTATGAAGGGAAAGATAGCTGCCCTTCTTTTTATCTTCTTCCTACACAGTTTGAGAAGTACACTTATTCTCATTTAGCCATCATCATCAATCATGCTGCCCCTGTCCTGTCCCCTATCCCCTATCCCGTTCCCTTTGCTCCGAGCTTAGTTCAACAACTTGTTATCTCAACTGCATGAATAAGCAAACACTCTGCTGCTCCATCCCTGGTGAGCACAGCTCCTGACCTGCAGATTGCACCACTTCTTTCTAACCAAATCAGAGGCAGCCATAATGAAGTTACCAATTTTCCTAATAAGTAGAATGGACTTGAGCAGTGAAAAAAAAAGGGTTTCCATTTAATAGTATCTTGTACAAGATGAACTTCCCTCATACTAGGAAAGTGTTTCCATCCCTTAGTGTAAAAACCTGAGTTGCTCTCTGAAACCACTAATTTCACTGGTCAACTAATGCTTGTAACTGGGAATCTTTGCTCAGGACTGGTAGAACAGAACTTGTGCTGAAGGAACCAGACATTGCAGAGAGGTCCTTACCCTGAAGCCTCTTCAGCCAGACAGAATTTTAAAGAACACAATTAAAGGTGTCTTGTCATTGTCTGTTTGCAGGCTAACGACCCGGTAACTCCACAGGCTTGGCAAAATTCCCTCAGGAACTGCAATAATCTTTGTTAGTGATAACTTTTGTCTTTCCTGAAGGGCTCCAGAGGAAATGTTCTCAATGTACAACATTTTGAGACAGATAAATGTTGTTTGTACCAAGTAATGCAAACAAAAGCCACTGTTCTGCAGAGATCTGCATTCCCAGGATATAAAAACACAGGCATTTGCCACATATATATTATATCAATGTTTTTCCATTCACTGTAAGAGGCAGAAGCCATTCTTAGAATGCTGCTCAAAAGGTCCTTTCACAGGTTTCATGATTCTTTTCAGATTATGCATCAAAATATTTTAGCTGTTACTTTCAACCTCCTTCTAGTCACACTGACATATGATCCCAAGCCAGCACAATCCTGCATGTTTTGAACAAAGTGCCATTCAGTTAGACTGTAAGTGTGGGGTATAATTGGTGAGATTAAAAGAGAATGGGAAAAAAAAAAAATTATATCCTTTGTAATGAGGTGTTGTTTTTCTGCACAAATGACAAGGGTCTACCACAGCAGCTGGCATCAGCAGAAATGTCAAACCTTTCTTCTGAGCAAAACTCAGCCCAGAATACAGCTTGCACGTCTCATTTATGAGGCTTGTTAAACCTCTCATCAGTGACACATACACTTGGGGTAATAAGATAACTTTCCAGAAAAAGTTAAATCTCTGTCTCTGAGTGCAGTAAAATACTTTTCATTTCAGCAAGTATTAATGTGGATGTTATAAATCTAATTTACATAGCAAGACACACGCAGGGATATCTGCTTCCAGGTCTTTAGAAACGATTTTTGTCTTTTCCCATGATATGACATTATAGTAACTGGAGTTACACTGTGTGTAATACTAGAAAGAGATGAATAAGCATTAACTCCAGAAGGATATAGCTTTTCAGGGTGGTGTGGAGACTGCTGCTCATGGAATTGTTTCAGAATTTACTACAATCCTTCCTCTGCCATAGGAAATCAGTGTGGTTGTCACTTTGTTAATTCATCTATTGATACTTCATTAATACACAAGAAGGGTGAATGAAAAGTCTGACAGAAAAGAGATAAATAAATGCTGTCTGTAAACAGCAATTCTGGCCTTGCAGACATTTTTCCTCTCTGCATGCACAAAGGATTAATCCCCCAACCACCACCGCTAACAGGACCCATGAAAACAGTGATCAGGTAATTTGAGAACCTAATGGACTGCCCTTGAGAAGGGATTTGCCAAAGCCTCCCCTGTAGGCAAGGGCTTTTTTCCCACAGCATGCAGGATAAGATGGGTTAATTTGTCCTGTGCTCTGAGTCCCCTCAGAGTCTGGGCTGGTGGTGGAGGTGATCTGGTTTTCTGCAGCAACCGCCTGCAGAGACCTCCTGACACTACGTTAGTACTGGCATGTCCTGGCCATGTTAAAGACAAGGCACTGCTGGGCTGTATCAGAGGGCAGAGACCAACCTCATGAGGTTCAACAAGGCCAAGGGTGGGTCCTGCCCTGGGGTCACAGTAACCCCCGGCAGCGCCACAGGCTGGGGCAGAGTGGCTGGAGAGCTCCTGGAGGAGAAGGACCTGGGGGTTGGGTGGCAGTGGCTGAACAGGAGCCAGCAGAGTGCCCAGGTGGCCAAGAAGGCCAAGGGCATCCTGGGCTGTCTCAGGACTGGTGTGAGCAGCAGGAGCAGGGAAGGGATTGTCCCCTTGTCCTCAGCTCTGGTGAGGCCACACCTCGAGTGCTGGGGGCAGGTTTGGACCCCTCACTCCAGGAAGGACGTTGAGATGCTGGAACATGTCCAGAGAAGGGTGATGGAGCTGGGGAAGGATCTGGAGCACAAGTCCTGCCAGGACTTGTGCTCCAGCCCCAGGGAGCTCTGGGGCTGTTGAGGCTGGAGAAGAGGAGGCTGAGGGGAGACCTTCTGGCTCTCTCCCAGTCCCTGCAAGGAGGGTGCAGAGAGGTGGGGTCGGTCTCTTCTCTCAGGAACAAGCGCCAGGACACAGGAAATGGTCCCAAAGTGCCCCAGGGGAGGTTGAGGTTGGCCATGAGCAGAATTTCCCCCCTGAAAGGGTTGTCAGGGTTGGGACAGGCTGCCCAGGGCAGTGGTGGATGCTTAAGGCACATCCATTACTGGTAGGCCAGCGATCCTCTCAGTGTGTCAGCAGGCAAATCCATTTCACTCAGCCTCAGGGGTGTCACCTGCAAAAGCTGATTTCTAGCAGAATTGATGATCTTGCCCAAAAATGACCTTTTTATGAATTAGTCTTATGTCTAACTATTGACAGCTAGTAGAAAAGGTGTAGAACAAGGGGAAATGGGTCCAAGCTGGAACATAGAAAGTTCCATCTTAATATAAAGAGGAACTTTTTCACTGTGAGGGTGACAGATCACTGGAACAGGCTGCCCAGAGAGGTTGTGGAGTCTCCTTCTCTGGAGACATTCCAGACCCATCTGGACACGTCCCTGTGTGATCTACTCTAGATGATCCTGCTCAGGCAGTGGGGTTGGACTAGATGGTCTTCAAAGGTCCCTTCCAACTCCTGACACTCTGTGATTCCATGATTCTGTGAAAGGCAGGTAGTAAAGGAGCCCAAAATCAGGGAAATGAGGCTGAAAATGCAGACAGGCCTCTCTCTCTGCTTGCCTCCACCAGCACACGAAGGAATGCTGTGCCCCAGGAAGGTGGGAGGACAGAAGAGCTGGAGGCCATGGTAGAAGGCTTGTGAGAACAAGGTCTAGAAGGTCCAGAGCCACAGTAAGGTCTTGTATGAGCCAGTCCAAGGCTCAGCTCAGAGAAATGTTTACAGTAAGGCTGAATGCAGATGGGTTACTCTAGCTCAGCTGACAGGCACTAGCTCATTTTCCCAGAGCATTAGGCCCTTAATGAGCCTAACCACTCACTTTGGGTACCTCTCTTAGGTAAGGACTACAGCCAGACCTTTTATTGAAAGAATTATTGTTTCAGCACTGGAAAATATGGTAGTTTTATTATATTCTGGATGCAGTTAATATATTCCCTTCAGAGCTGGATGAAGGCAAGAAAAGAATGGTGAATATTTGAGCCAGATTCACCAATAATCTTCATCTACCTCGTGCTAGCCTGCAGCTACAAAGCAATTATTGACCAGCCACAGCACAACAGACAGCACAGATTTACCGTTTTCTTGCATCACTGGAGTGGCACAAAACAGTCAGGACCTGCCAGTGAATCTCACTCTTTTGTCATGTTAGCATTTCAGTTCAGCTATACTGCATCTGAGTGTTTCACTGTTCACAGGACTGCATCATTTCAAAATTTTGAGACATTTATGTGACACACAGATGTCTGAGGTATGCAGGTTTGAAATTCAGATGGCAAATAACAGTGTTAAAGACATTTCAAATAGCCAATCAAATATTATACACAATATGTGTGTACAATGCTGAGACACACTTCACTTTAATGAATTTCTAAATTGCAGGAATGCTCTATAAAAGTCAAAGACAAAAATAACCCCATTCTATATCCATAAGTACTGTTCAAACAGCTCTAATTTCTGTATAGCTTGTACTGTGGTATTCAGGCTTTATGGGCTTCCAGAGAGATCTTCAGCTAGAATTATTGTTGATCTCCTGATGCTGAAATTGATGTGTACTCATATTTAATTCTAATGGCTTTGAAGATGATGCTTAAGTTGCTGTAATAAGTATTGTCTCCAGGACTCTCAGAGCTTAAGGCTGGATCAGAGCTCCCATTTAAGTATCAGTGCTAATGCTGCTAATACTGATCCTATTAAACTGCACATAAAAATCTTTGTGCACTTAAAAGATACAAATCTCTTCAGTATTTATTTGGACTCTCATGTCCAGGAGGACACTAATATTGAGAAAATGATACATTTCCCCTTACTTTCTGTGGCAGTATTATAATTTCTTATATAAAACAAGCTTTTGGGATATAGGATTGCTGGGACTGACACAGTTCCTGATAGTTGCAGACACTCACCCACCAGTTATTTAGACTCAGACCCTAACAAGCCCTCTGAAATGAGGTTGATAATGTTGGAGCATCTTATAAAGTGTAGATTTAGTGACAGATTGCATCTGTAGAAGGGAGACAATTCCGTGATGCTTCCACTGTAACCTTCATTAGTGTATGGATTGCATCTGCCTTCAAGGACAACTATTTTCAGCACTTGGAAGAATCTGCAGTGAAAACATGGAGAGAAACCAGCTCCCCAACGTTTCTTGAGGAAAGGACTGCACTGCTAATCCCTGTAAGAGCTCAGTGAGAGCCTCTGTTGCAACAGAAGTGTCATATACCCTGTCACTTTTTAAGTCCCAAAATGGCAGTATCTTACTTGGCTGCCAGGCAGAGGTTTCAGACTCAGCTCTCCCCTTGAGTGCAGACCCCAGTGGGAGCCCTGAGTGCTGCATGATGGGGGTCAAGAACCAAACCCACCGGAGTGCAATGCAGTGGCTGCTGGACTATGGGGTTTCCACAGGAGCCCACAGCACGGCCCCACTCAACAGCCATTTGTAGGCTCCTGTTTGCACCAAAAACCACTTGTAGCTGCCTGGGATCCAAGGGAGTGGAGTATGGGATTATTTATGTGACCTTGGCTTTGGAGCCATCAGTTCTACTTAGAATCATAGAATCATAGAATTTTAAGGCTGGAAATGACCCCTAAGATCATCCAGTCCAACCATTAACCCACCNTTCCCCAGCTCCCTCAGCCTCCTCGTAGGGCCTGTTCTCCAGACCCTTCCCCAGCTCCCTCAGCCTCCTCGTAGGGCCTGTTCTCCAGACCCTTCCCCAGCTCCCTCAGCCTCCTCGTAGGGCCTGTTCTCCAGACCCTTCCCCAGCTCCCTCAGCCTCCTCGTAGGGCCTGTTCTCCAGACCCTTCCCCAGCTCCCTCAGCCTCCTCGTAGGGCCTGTTCTCCAGACCCTTCCCCAGCTCCCTCAGCCTCCTCGTAGGGCCTGTTCTCCAGACCCTTCCCCAGCTCCCTCAGCCTCCTCGTAGGGCCTGTTCTCCAGACCCTTCCCCAGCTCCCTCAGCCTCCTCGTAGGGCCTGTTCTCCAGACCCTTCACCATTTCTGTCCCTAATTGGGAAAATGTCAGCTGCACTAACGTCTGAAACTCCAGGTGATCAGGGAACTTAAAGGCATCCACAGTGGCAGACCCAGGCCTCCAACCAGATGATTTTCTGACTGTTTTGCAATGCAGTTCAAAATACCCTGTACCTGTTATCCCACAGTCAGTTATTAGAAACCAGTGATAATAGTGAAATGCAAAAGACCCTGTTCAAAGAGCCCCTTACCTGTCAGCGGTGCCACACGGAGCCCTTGGGAGGAGTGATGCAAAGGGAATTGTAAATGCATGTCACACCAGGGATACTGAGACAACTGCCATCCTCTCCCTATGGGAAGGTGTTTGAACATCATGTGTCAGCACCTTCTGTGACTTTCCAAAATAAGGATACTGAGCAAAACCGAACAAACTGCTGGTCTGGGCACTTCTAATTAGATGAGCAGCATAGAGATACTCCACATGGGAAAGGGTGTCTGACTCACAGCAAGCTGCACATGTCATTAAGTGAAACTGTTTAGTACCCTTAACGATGTGATAGTTATGTAACTCCTTAAAATAATTTGGTCCCAGTGTCTCAGCTCTTCAGCAAAGATGTTGAAGTGTAGCAGGGACAGAAGCATTAAGGATTTAAATCAAAGGGTTCAAATTCTAAAGTGAGGTACAGTCATCTAAAGTCTGAGAAGTCTGAACTCTAAAACCAATTCCACCAATTAATTTCTCTGAATATGCAGGGGTACACACTTGCAGATGCTCAGAATTTGCTTTGTTCTGGAAGAGATGATCAGAAGGTATCTGGCACATCCCTAAGCCAGCTAGCTGGGAAACAGAAATTCCTCCCCCTGTGTCCTTGGAGGGGGTCACATAGAAAAACTAATGTTTAAGAGCTTGATGTAACAGTCAAAAAGTCAGGGAACTTCAGTGCAAATGGCAAGAAGGTCAAGAAATCCAGTCATCACTCCCAAAACTGCATACATTTTGGTGAACTTATATGTATTTTTCCTCATTATTTTTTAATAATAAAGAATCAGAAAACACAATTCTCTCAAGCCTATATGACTACAGTATATTTCTACTGTGAGTATAGTTACATACATACAGGTATTCCTGTCAGGATTTTGTTTGTTCCTTTCTACCCTGCAAAGTGAGTGGCAATTAAGTAATGATCCTCTGCTACTCCCAAAAAAAGCCTTGCAAACTTACCTTTTAAAGCCTTTACAGGTTACTTCATTCCACATGAATGCTTTTAGCTGGTCCTTCACCTGGTGCAACATATGAAGTGGTGTCCCATCACCAGAACATGGAAACTCCTGTTCTAGGAGGGCTTGGGTGGAACCATCACTCTTACACCCCATCCTCCTTTCACCTGCCAGAATTGCAGAGATCAGCAGAATGACCCAGAGTGAAATGTAACCTTCCCTGCAGCCTCAGCCAGGTGCCAAGACCCTATGATGATGATCCTCCCATAACCATAGTTCAAGAGGAGCGTGGCCAGCAGGGCGAGGGAGGGGATTCTCCCCCTCTACTCTGCCCTCGGGAGACCTCACCTGGAGTACTGGGGCCAGTGCTGGAACCCCCAACATGAGAAGGACATGGAGCAGTTGGAGAGGGGCCAGAGGAGGCCACAAAGATGCAAAAGGGGCTGGAGCACCTTTCCTACGAGGACAGGCTGAGAGAGTTGGGGCTGTTGAGCCTGGAGAAGAGGAGGCTCCGGGGAGACCTTCTAGCGCTCTGCCAGGACCTCAAGGGGGCCTCCAAGAAAGATGGGGAGAGGCTGTTCAGTAGGGCCTGTTGTGACAGGACAAGGGGTGATAAAGGGTTTAAAATAGAGGGAGGGAGATTTAGATTGGAGATTAGGAAAAAGTTCTTTGCTGGGAGAGTGGTGGAGCACTGGAACAGGTTGCCCAGGGAGGTGGTGGATGCCCCTGGATCCCTGGAGACGTTCAAGGCCAGGTTGGATGAGGCCCTGAGCAAGCTGATCTAGTTGGGGGTGTCCCTGCTTCTTGCAGGGGGTTGGACTGGATGACCTCTTGGAGTTGCTTCTAACCCTGATCATTCTATGATTCTGTGATTCCTTCTCACTAGCTGCAAGTGGCTGCATGTTGGCTTTAACAGAGACAGGCATCTCCCTCCCCAGAAATTTGCTTTACATCTCCTTCAGAGTGTATTTATTTCACATGAATAAGCCTGTGTTCCAATCCCTAGGATCCCAGACAACTACAAAAGGTTTTTGGTGCAAACAGGAGTCTACAAATTAAAAATGTGCAGTAGCCCCAGGCTGCCCCTGGTTCTATGGGGTGTCCCTGTGATACAAACGTTTCCCTAAATCTCTTTGGTCAGAAACCAGATATTTCACACACATTAGCATTGAGATAAGTGACTTAAAAACTTTATTGCATTGTTATTTTAAAGAGAAAAGTTGGGCAAGGCACTATTTGCATAACCATGCTACTTCTAAGAAGGAGAGTTTTCATGCCTAGGTATGAAAATGACCTTATGCATTAGAGAAGCAAAAAGCAATTTGTAGCCATCAATTTGTCCTAAGTTATCACTTTGAGGCACCCAAACTGCCTTGGAATGGTTTGGTTTGCAAAAGTAAATAAATAAATTTCTTTGGTTTAATGTGAAGCAGGGACATAATCTGTCTTTAAAAAGACACATCTTCCTCAACTTTCTATTTCACTGCACTTCCATTCAAGTTGGAAGAAACAACTGGGATAAAAGATCCTTCCTGTGCAAGTAAACTACATTTACACCCTCAATCAAGTCTTTTTACAGGGCCACAACATTCTGGTGTGATGAGAATCAGGTCCTCTTTTTGCCTGCTGGTTTTGGGCTTGCTCTACCACACAATTCACTCTGCCCAAGCAGGATCATCTAGAGTAGATCACACAGGGACGTGTCCAGATGGGTCTGGAATGTCTCCAGAGAAGGAGACTCCACAACCTCTCTGGGCAGCCTGTTCCAGTGATCTGTCACCCTCACAGGGAAAAGGTTCCTCCTTATATTAAGATGGAACTTTCTATGTTCCGGTGTGGAACCATTTCCCCTTGTTCTATCACTGGCCATCCCTGAGAAGAGCCTGGCTCCATCCTCCTGACACTCACCCTTTACATATTTATAAACATTATTGAGGTGACCCCTCAGGCTCCTCTTTTCCCAGCTCCAGAGCCCCAGCTCCCTCAGCCTGTCCTCAGCAGGAAGGTGTCCCACTCCCTTAATCATCTTAGTTGCCCTGTGCTGGACTCTCTCAAGGAGTTCTGTGTCCTTCTGGAACTGAGGGGACCAGAACTGGACACAATACTCCAGGTGAGGGCTCACCAGGGCAGAGTAGAGGTGGAGAAGGACCTCACTTGACCTCAAAGCTAATGCAGTTCTCCCTGCACCACCTTTGAATCCCTGGGGCCATGTAATAGGCTGAACCAAATTAAAAACTCATGCAGAGTTGCATTAGAACTGCTCCTATTTACAGGAAAATGGAACAGGGACTTAAAATTATGGAAGGAAAATTCACAGAATCCCAGAATCACAGAATTGTAGGGGTTGGAAGGGGCCTCCAGAGATCATTGAGTCCAACCCCCTGCCAAAGCAGGTTCCCTAGAGCAGGTCACACAGACCTGTGTGTCCAGATGGGCCTGGAATGTCTCCAGAGAAGGAGACTCCACAACCCCCCTGGGCAGCCTGGCCTAGTGCTTCATCACCCTCACCATGAAGTTCTTCCTCACATCCGTGTGGAACCTCCTGTGGTCCAACTTGTGGCCATTGCCCCTTGTCCTGTCCCCACAGGCCACTGAGAAGAGGTTGGGGCCATCTCCCTGTGTCTGCCACCCTTCAGATATTGATAAACATGGATGAGATCCCCTCTCAGGCTTCTCTTCTCCAGGCTGAACAGCCCCAGCTCCCTCAGCCTTTTCTTATTCCTAAATTCCTCTTTCACTTAAAGAACATCAACAATACAAACACATTTATGGAAACAACTAAGACTTGGGAAGAAACCATAGGGACTGGCTGGTGAAGGAGACAGGCTGTGACACCAAACCACTGGAGTATGGGGAACTATTTAGAAAGGAAGACTTCTATTCCAGTCATTAAATGAATTGACATGAAATTAAATTAAATACTCTGCAAGTATGCAAAAGGGGAAAAAAAGACCTTGAAAGTAACTTAAATATTGTAATTATCTTAAAATACAATGAATAAAAATAGTCCCTTTTGTGGCCCAGCACCAACATTTTGAATGAAAAAGCAAGTGAGTTTTGCACTATGACCAATTGATCAATAAATCTCAGCCCTTGCAGGAAAAGGTGAGGGAGTAAGTTCAGGAACTCAGGATCTGCCACATAGTCCCAGAAATCGTCCCTTTCCTCCCATTTTTGACAAGGTATCACCAGCTGAAGCACTGTCCCTGATTACCACAACAGGCTCAGTTAAAAATGGAAATTGAACTGGATTTCATTTCCTTCCTCAGCCTTCTCCAGAATCTGCTTGGGGAACTGCATGAGGCTGCCTATCTGTGTGTGTGTGAAAACTGGCAGGGTAAACAGGCTAATCAGCTCCAACCATGCCTTGTGCAATCAGACTCTCCTGAGAATTGCACACACTTTTTCCACCCTGTTTCTTTTGAAAATAAGCACTCCTATTACACAGACAATCTGCACTGAATTAGTGACAGCTCTGGGCGAGCACCAAGCCACCCAATTTAGACCAAGTCTGCTTGTCAGCTTTGTTTTGGAAATCTGTGCAGCAACACATGCTCACCCCTTGCAGCACTGCCTGGGGCTGCTCTCTTACCTTCCATGGGCTCTTTGGAATAGTCTGCCCACAACATGATATATTCAAGCAAGAGGTTGTCTAGCTCAAATTATTTTTAGATCAGCATTCATATCTTGACCTTTTTCTTTTTTTATTTCCCAGGTAGCAGAACCTGGTAAGTAAAAAATTACCATGGTACTTTGGAAGTGTTTTGTTATTGGAAGAAACTCTGTAGCCAACACCTTTAGCTGCAGGTGGATGCTTGCCCAGGGTGTGATAGTGGGCAGCAAGATCTCCTGACAGCAGAACTCCCTTGCAGGGACTCCATCCCCACTACGTGTGGCCACATCCTCTGTGTGCCTCTGCAAGCTTTGCAGGGTCATGACATAAAAAGGAAGCTCCCTGCTGGGCAGCTCCACTGAAATACTAGATTTTAGCTTTACATTTTTTTTTCCTACTTTGCCAAAAGGTTTGATTCTCCTGTGTTGGGGCCCTGGCACTCCTGTGAGTAAACCCTGCCCAGGAAGACATGTCATTCCACTGTTTACTTCTGTTACAGAGACAAAATCCAGATCATTCCCTCCCTTTTTTGCTAGTTTGCATGTATTTTATTGAGTTGTCATGCCTCCACTCTGTATTCTTAAAGATGCTAAATATCACCCTGTTAAGAATTAGGTAAATCCACACAAGAGAGTGCCTCAGGTGGCTCCCACAGCCCTGCTCCAAGAAGCTGTGCTCTGTGCACAAAATATGTTGCACACTGGAAAACACAGCCCTGGCCTTGACTGTTTCCATGAAGGGACTTGCTGGAATGCACAGAGCCTGCAAACAGTCCACATCTGCTTTTCCTCTGCAGGGAAACCCAAGCTCTTTTAGGCTACGGTTCCCAGCATGCAGCAGTGAGATTTTTTAATTTATGAGCAATTCAGGTAATGTGAAAACAAAGTGTATTAAGAATTAGAGCATCCTAATTCATTAGGGTTTTGTTGTTTTGGGTTTTTTTTTCCCCTGTATCGTAATTATAATGATTATATGTTGCTAATAAATCCTTAAATGGAGTTTGCTTTCAACAAGGTTTAACTATCAGTGCAATAATCTTGGTCTTGAATGGGTGTTGTGACTGCAAGCTGATAATGCTGCAGGGCCATGGCAGTAGGTGGAAGGATGCTTCTGCACCCCACTATGCTAAAAAGCACCTTTCATGTTTATTTCCAGTTATTTTACGTGTTATGGTTGGACTCATATATTACAGACTGGGTGGAGAGTGGCTCCAGAGCAGCCCTGAGGAGAAGGACTGGGGAGTGCTGGTGGGTGAGAGACTCAACATGGCCGACAATGTGCTCTGGGGCCCAGCAGCCAACCCCATCCTGGGCTGCATCCAGAGGAGCGTGGCCAGCAGGGCGAGGGAGGGGATTCTCCCCCTCTACTCTGCCCTNGATGGGGAGAGGCTGTTCAGTAGGGCCTGTTGTGACAGGACAAGGGGTGATAAAGGGTTTAAAATAGAGGGAGGGAGATTTAGATTGGAGATGAGGAAAAAGTTCTTTGCTGGGAGAGTTGAGGAGCACTGGAACAGGTTGCCCAGAGAGGTGGTGGCTGCCCCTGGATCCCTGGAGACGTTCAAGGCCAGGTTGGATGAGGCCCTGAGCAAGCTGATCTAGTTGGGGGTGTCCCTGCTTCTTGCAGGGGGTTGGACTAGATGACCTCTGGGGGTCCCTTCCAACTCTAATCAGTCTATGAGTCTATGATTCTATGATTCAATAAAATGAACAAGAAGACTGAATGAAGATGGTTTTATTCCATCAATATTCCCAAATCTGAGTGTAAATGCATAAAGAAAATAAGTCAGTCTGTGAATGGCAAGATGTGTCCCTCATTTAACTCTTCTTCCATTGAAGAATCACAGCCCACTCCAGACAATATCAATGAAAATCTCTCCAAGCAACTTGCAGTGACCATTTAACAGGCACAGACATATCCTAGCTGCTCTTACACATTTATCTGAGGGAAAAAGCTTGCAGTGAAATGACATCACTGGCCAGCAGTCTGAGAGCATGGAGAGCAGGCATCCCATGAGGTATTTTATGGGACATAACAGATGCCCCTGCCCCATTTCTCCAGTTCAGAGAACAAGAGCTTCCTTTCACCTGCTGAGGGGAGATATCCCTTAGAGAAGAATTCAGAAAAGAGCAAAGTTGAGTCATACTGAAGAACTGTTTGCCTGTTAAGGTGCTTCTCAGCCAAGATGCCACACATATTAAAGTGGTTATGCCCAGGGGTTGGGGATAGGTACCCACTTGTGAGTTAATGTTTTATTTTCTGCAAAGCAGGCAGACTGCTTATTGCATTTAACTTGCTCTCTGTGTCTTCTGGCAGCACCAGTGACAAAATAAAACTGCCTGGACTTGGGCCATGTTGGAGCAAGAAATGAGGTAAACAGTGACATTAAAAAGTAATTCTCTGCAATGGCTTTTCTTTTTTACCAAGTCATTTTAATATACTATTCCATACATGTAAATTATGTGTGATGGACATAAAAGGCTCTTGCCTTGAATTACATTATTTGCTGGTCCTTTCAAGCTGTTAGTTTAAGTGGTAGTTTAAGGCAAGCTGGAAAGCCAAGTAATTTTAATTTATCTACAGATGTCAGGTGAAAGACCCTGATATTTTGAAGCTTCTGGTGTAACCAGGTTCAGGGAACAGTTAATGTGGACATTCACAAATAGAAAAATATATAGTAAAGCAAAATATATACACAGGTAACTTTAATGCAGCATGAGCTGAAATCCAAACAGGTCAAGAAAGAGATGCTCTGGCAGGAGGGTTGGACTAGATGATCTCTGGAGGTCCCTTACTACTCCTGACATCCTGTGATTCTGTGTGTGATTCTGTGACATCAGCAGCTTGTAGGAAAGTATTATTTTACAATATATAAACTGAGTCCAGAGAATTTGGCCCCTGGCAGAGTTCAAACAGCAGGCAAACACCAGTAGCCTGGTAGACTGCAGCAAGAGAACTCTGGGGACTGTACTCACAGGTGCAGAACTAAATGATGGACCACATGCAAAAAGTCAGAATTAACCTAAATCCAAAATTAGACTTCTAGCACAAAGTCCAAAATGACATGACTACCTGCACACCAGGCTTTTCTGCTTTAAATGAAGCAGGTTCTTTAATCAAGTCACAATAATCAAAAGATTTATGACTTCTTGTGCCTGTGTTTCTCAACACATGTCTCCTGCTGAATCTTACTTAAAAAACTCAGTATAGAAATGCTGTTGATGATGATGGCCTTAAAGTGATCTTTGTAGCAGGTGGTTTTTAAAATATGTAATTTCTCACATAAGATCAAAAATTATCATAAAGTAGCACCTGTTGTTGTATTTTAAAATGCTGAAGCAGGGTGTAGCTAGACCTAGCTCTTGCTTTATCTCCCTCCTCAGACCGAGTCGAATCTATTACACTGTCAGCCTCCACTGCTGGATAAAAGTAGACACAGCTGCTTCTGCCTTTCTAGGCCTCTCCCTGTCACAGCAGCTATGACAGGACTGTGGGGAGCAAAGCACTAATGGCTCCACCAGCACCAATTGGCTGCTACCATCAATGAGAAATTAATAAAGCCACAGCTGAGAAAATGGGAGAGACGCTCTCCCGCCTTCCCCTTGCCAAGCCCCTGGTGTAAAAGAAGTGTTAGGGTGGCCTGAGACCCACTGGTGTAGTAGTGCATCTGGCAATTCAGTGTAGCATTTATAATTGGACTCACAACTCTCTCTTCATGCCTGAGAGCAACACACTTCACCATTTGTGCAGTCATCTATGCTAGTCCAAAGGGGTAGATAAATCAACAGTCTGGAAAATAAGGCTTCGTGCCTGTTTTATATTCATTTTGCACAGGTACAAATGGCTGCACAAGTGCCAAAGGATAAAGCATCTGATCTACATAGGTGTTAAATAAACAGCAAATAGACCCCAATTTATTTCCAAGTATAATTAATTTCATCTACTAAAACAAACTCCAGTATAGCTCATAGCTACTAATATATGAAAATGAAAAGTGTTTTTATTAAAAATAAACCACATACATTTCTATAAAGTCTGAGTTCAATAATGCCAGAGACTTATATAATTTGTATTAATCATAAAACTTTACAGATATTGAATGTTTTTCTGCAACAGTAAGACTATAGTATTGGTAACTAAAATCAATAGATAATTGAATTATAACACCACGATTAGATTACATGACAGCCATGTACTTACTTGTCAGTCAGCTGTAACTTGTGTTAATAAGATTCACTGAGCTCATTATCTTTTGTAGACTGTTAATTTCTGGAAGAAAAAAAAAAGAAAAAAGACCTGTGAACAGAAAGGATGTTGTCTTGTTAAGCAATGGCCAGATTGCTATTGAACACTCTACAGCAATAATGGAAAGAAAAAAAAATTGCAAGAGAGAAGCTGAAATTATTTGATTGACCTTTATGATTTCTAGTCCTTAAGACAGATAAAATTGAAAGGAAAATCTCTTGTTCCAGGTACTACTAAAAGCCTTTCAGGGTTTTAATAGGGTGAGGAATAAGTAGTCTAGGAAACTGCCTATGACATATACAGATTTTTTAATTCTTAATGAATGACATTCATCTTGATAATAACCCCATCTCAACTCATGCCCACCCACTAATGCACATGAAGTGCCTTAAAGCATATGACCAAAAAAAAAAAAGAGCTACCTGAAGCATGTAGTTCAGTTTGTTATTATACAGGTCACTGTGGCACTGTATAATAAACTTTTATTTTCTGCCCTTCCTTGCCACAGCAGACAAACAGCATTTACCATGTTTACAAACTTATGTATTGAAAGGCAAAAGGTCTAAAAATCACAGTGTGCCACTGAAGAACAGCAGATATGATTGAACACATGAATTACAGCCTGCAATACTGAGGGGAAAAAAAAAAATAGTTCCTAGGACTCTGACCTTGGGGAAATAGTTTCCTGTTCTAGCATCTGGCAATCACTTTTACCACCGAGCTTTGGAAGGACACACCAGCCAAATGGTGTTTGTCAACATCATGAAGTGCTTCAGAGTACTCCACTGAGCTTACAGTCTAGTGGCTAATCCCCACTGCACCTCAGGAAGGAATCCAGGTTATGGTGAAAGGGAAAAATATTATTTGACTTTCTTACATGCAACCTGGATTATATAGATGTTTCAATGTAAATGCATGACTAAAATATATTTTCAGTAGAAAAAATTGCATGACAAAACCAGTGTTGGTTACATCCTTTTAACTCCATTTAAAGAATATCAGAAAGTCTCATCAACAACCCTTTATTTTAAACAAAAAAATCACCTATAACACACAATCCTTTGTATAGACTTACTGCTCTTCATCTTGAAACAATTTTGATGCCCACCACTCTCTTTGAAAGGT
The DNA here is from genome assembly GCA_013399135.1 of Heliornis fulica. Taxonomy (NCBI): domain Eukaryota; kingdom Metazoa; phylum Chordata; class Aves; order Gruiformes; family Heliornithidae; genus Heliornis; species Heliornis fulica. The sequence continues at coordinate 65,055 of VXBZ01012428.1, forward strand.
TACTAAAAACTGTGGACATGTTATGGTTATGAAATTTAATTTCCAGGATCCATCTGTTGACCAATTTTATAGTCCTTGAGTTTCCTTTCTCTCAGTATTAGAAATGGAAGATTTCTTGTACTTGTCTGCAGAAGTTGTCTGGGAGGTAGATTTAGATTGGATATTAGGAAAAAGTTCTTTGCTGTGAGAGTGGTGGAGCACTGGAACAGGTTGCCCAGGGAGGTGGTGGATGCCCCTGGATCCCTGGAGACGTTCAAGGCCAGGTTGGATGAGGCCCTGAGCAAGCTGATCTAGTTGGGGGTGTCCCTGCTTCTTGCAGGGGGGTTGGACTAGATGACCTCTGGGAGTCCCTTCCAACTCTAGCTATTCTATGATTCTGTGATTCTAAGTTTGACTTCTCATTTTTCTTCTGCAACACATTTCACCAGATGTCTTTGGAACTCAAGGTGGTCAAGCTCCATTTTAGAGGGTGGTCCATCAGACTGCACAAAAGCAAAGAGCAAGTCCTCATTTTTGGTCATGATCTCTCCACCAAGCAGTGGATAGAGCCTTCCTGCAGCACTGAGTCAGTCACTTATAGCCAAATCAAAAAGCATGGGCCACAGAACCTTTCTCTGAAGGGCACCTCTCATTTCTGGTAACTCTTCGGTAAATCCACTGAGGCCTACCCTAAACAATTCTTTGACATCTTTAAGATTCTTACATTAAATCTCATCTTCACCTGAGACTGAACTGCTTAATCTTCATCTTAATCTGAATTGCTCAGGGGGAATAAGATACTAAATGAGAAACACTAGATCTTATTGAGATCTGGTGGAACCAAGTTTGCATCCACCCCTACTCCTATTATTTTCCCTTAAAAGAAGTTTTGTTTCTTCTAAGACTAATGCCTGACCTATAAGTGTGTAGAACATTATCCACTGGCCTTTCCTAGAGAAGAATCAATGGCTGTGAATCAAAGCACAGTTTTCCAGAGCCTGCCAACACCTAAAATATGCATTACTACAAAGCAACACAATCCATTATGGTTCTTTCACTGAATTCCAAAGACTGGGTTCTTTTTTTGCCTCAGGAGGTGCAGTTCCACATAGTGGTTTTGTGTCATTTAATGAATTATCACTCCAAGCTCCACATGTCTTTCTGTAGCAGATCTTTCTTCACTAACTTCTCACTGTAGAAAGCCCATAATGGTGAAGCTACTCACAGAAAGCTTCAGTCTGGAATGCTCTTAGATGGCAACTTCTGAATTAATTTAGGTGTATTTTGCATCCTCCCACGTGCTTTCCTCCAAGTGTTTTGTTTTACATACCAACCACAACCTTATCAAGGCCTCTATAGATTAATGGCATTCCAGAGCACACTCTTCAGCTTCAAATCATTCACAAACTCTTCTGTACTATCAACTGGTTTGTGCACCACTCAGCAGCAAGTCTCTCCCTCTCTTGGATGCTTCAAGAGAGCACAGCAGCCTTCAGACTGGTTCAGACTTGCCTTCTTATGGCTCAATTAAGTGAAAACTATGAAAACATCAAGTGCTTCAGAACAAGATGTTTAGAAAAAAACAGTGTCTTCCTTTTGCCTGCAGTTGTTGGCACAAGCAGAAATTCAAACACTGTTGATACAATCTTATAAAAAAAAAATGAATTGTTTCAGCTGCTAATTAACCCAAATTCACCTGATTTCACCCAGTATGGTTAATATTTGGCAAGGTTAAAAAGTGCTTGAAAGTGGGCTTTGAATGCAGTAAATAAAATGTTAGCAATGTTTTTGATATACCCAGTGGAACTAAGTTTAGACCCTCAGTCTGAAATTACAAAGCATTACTTACAGCTAAATGAAGATTAAAGTTGGTCAAACAAATTGGCATTTCAGAAATTTTCTTTAGAACTTCCTAGCTTCATCTGCATGTGTCCTACTCAGCCAACTGAAATAGTTTATCTAAGAAACAGTCCATATTTATAGTAAGTTACACTAAATTAATTCTGGATGTCAATTCTAGCACTTTAAATGGAAACAATGTAAAAATAGAAGTTTTCAATGCCAGCATCCTTCCTCTTTTATATAACTGTCCATTTTTAATTGGCACAAAGAATATTCATTGCCTTTTATATAAAAAACACCTTGTACTTATTCTACTTTCTAGATGCAAACAGAAAACACTTATTACCGCAGCAATAATTCAACTTTGCTGTATTTTCTTTACAAATTCTCAGGTGATTTGGGGGTATTTAGTCAGGTCACTGTAACAATCCATCCCGAGTCAGGTCATCAAGTTGCCTGGCAACCACACTCTGGATTGACAAAGGCAAGCTACCTTCCCATTTTTTTTTCCCCTCCCCTTTAGAATCAATATGACAAGCTTGATATGGGTGAGGCGAGATTAGCTGAGAAAATGCATGAAATTGCTGGAGAAGTGCATTGCTCGAGATATTCAATTTCGAAGGCGAGGTCCAAGCACATCATTCTCTTACAGCTCTGTCATAATGGTTTTCCCTACCAGAAGCATTTGTTAAAGTATTATTTACAGAGAAGCTATTTCATTTAGTGCATGTGCTTCATCTCAGCACTGGCTGTTTCCATTTTTATTTTCTTTTTCTTTTTATTTTCCTTCTCCTTTTTTTCTTTTTCTTTTTCTTTTTCTTTTTCTTTTTCTTTTTCTTTTTCTTTTTCTTTTTCTTTTTCTTTTTCTTTTTCTTTTTCTTTTTCTTTTTCTTTTTCTCCTTCGTTTTCTCCTTCGTTTTCTTCTTTTTCTTCTTCTTTTTCTTCTTCTTATTTTGCTTTTTTTTCAAAACTAAGCAAGATCACCCTGTGTTTTATAACAGTACCATTATGATATTTTGAACAGCACAGTAAAGTTTAGTCTCAATAGGAAGAGAAACTGGTTGTGGAGTGAGGTAGCTCAAATGCAGTTCTGTTTCCACTCAAGATTGGAAGCTGTTTCTTCATGAATCCAAGTCCCCTTTTTCAGCCATGGATCTTTCTACTATTCCCAGTCACTGTGCAAGGGCCTGTTCAGTGTTTTCACCTAGTGCTCATGTGTTTATCCTCCCTTTAAGCTTCCCCAGTCTGCTATTTTCCATAAGTACATACAAGATACCACTAAATGATGGCCAAAGCATCCACCCCACATCCTCCTGTTAATTTGAAATTATTTCTGTGCATGTTTAAAATAAATATTTCTATTTGGGCATGCCAGGGTTCATCATTTTGGGCAGCAGGGTTAGAAATAAATCAGGGTTTAAGCCAAAGCCCTAGTTCCAGTTTATCACAGTGACAGCAACGTACCTCTAATCAAACAACTCGTGTGGCCCTGACAAGTAAGGGCACCCACTGCTACCTTTTTGTATAATGAGACATGACCTTGAATATCTTTACCCCCAAACCAAGGTTTAGCTATTTGAAATTGTTTTTCTTTCAGGAAAAATAGCAGGGAATAAGGATGTCCAGGAGTTATCCATGTGTAAGAAAACTACAGTGTGGCAGGAAAAGATTACAGAAGTCAGGATTTATTATAAGGATTTCAGCATCACAGGATACTGTAGGAAGGAAAAAAAGGAGGATATTATAATCTTGATTTTGACCAAAATGAATTATGGTATCTAGATATTTGCTGAATTTCCTTGTGTTGAGAGTGTAGGCTGTTTATGTGTGAACTCTGGACTGCTTGCCTCTTGAGTTGAAGGAATCTTGCTTAATTTTTGGGGTTTTTTTGCTTTTCTCTGCTTTCTGGTCTGAAAACTTGGAAGATAGGAGACAAACAGAAGAGAAAGGATCAATAGTGAAGTCCTCGTTTTTAATACACCATTACCCAAGTCTGTAGGTAAAGATGGGTGTACACTTGCTCCTAACATTTTCTGTGAACAAAACAACTTCTGTGTAAACTTTTGGCATTAGTTAGCAAAGAGGCATGAATAGAGCCCACATGAGAAGTTACCCAGATTTCAAAGCAGTGTTCAGGAAGGTTTTTTTAAGGGTCTGAGAAGCTGAGCCCAAAGCTTCAACACTGATATTTTTGATAGAAATGTGCATTTTTTTATGCTCTCACAGTAGCTGTGCTTATACCTGGCTGTCATATACTTTCACATTTCACTTCCCTTCTGAGAGACATGCAGTGTGTTTTCAAATTCTGAGAAATACAGCTGCCCATGCAGAAAAAACTGATTTCTAGGCTAGTTTTCTCTCAACAAACTGCATGGAAAAAATAAACCCAACAAGATCACCCCTCTAAAAACCTCCAGGATTACCCTTTTCAGCCCTTCTGTCTGGCTTCAGCCCTTTCCTTCTGCCTGGCTTCTGTAGCCAGAGCTCCTAAGAGAAAGTATTTTGCTCACCCAAGACTCCCTTCTCTGAATTCTGTCTAATAAAAACCGAATTCTCCCGATAACACCGATAAACTGATAATAGAGTGAAGAATTAAGCAGGTAGATAATTAATAAAATAGAGAAAAGAGCCCTGGTGAGCACTGATGTTTACAGTATGACAACAGGAGGATATTGTCAGCATTATATTTGGACATTTCTGTTGCAGTATTTGTATTTCTGCAGTTACAGATAAAACCCAATTTGATTTGCTGTAATGGATTATTATTATTACTATTATTATTACGACAACTCTTATTACTATCATTATTATCATTACTAGTGTTTAATTTTTACAAGAAAGAGTGAACCATGGTAGACAGCAATTTTTTTCAGCAGAACTGGTTGGTAAATATATTGAAATTCAGTAAGTTTACACCATAAAAAGTGCTTAGTTTGGTGAGCTTAAGCCACTCAGCTAAAATTACTCCCTCACGTGAAAAGCAGCTACAGAATATAAAATGCTGGTGAGTAGTAGAGGAGATGCACAAAACCTGAGGGTGCTCACAGCACTGTGCACACATTAACAGTCATAATGATAAAAATCATAATGGAATATTGTGCTATTAGCCATAAATTGGAGTATTAGCCATAACAGGACAACCTGGTGCTCAGGCCCAGTCAGCATGGGTCTATGCGGTGCAGATGGGGCCTGACCAACCTGATCTCCTTCTGTGAGCAGCTGACCTGCTCAGGGCATGAGGGGAAGGCTGTGGATGTTGTCCACCTGGACTTCAGTAGCACCTTCCCACTGTCTCCCACAGCATCCTCCTAGAGAGACCAGCTGCTCATGGGTTGGATGGTGCAACAGCGGCTGCACAGCCGTGCCAGAGGCTTGTGGTGAATGGAGTTAAATCCAGCTGGTGGCAGGTCACAAGTGGTGTCCC
>VXBZ01012428.1:70657-86589 GCA_013399135.1 Heliornis fulica
ACAGGCTGCCCAGGGCAGTGGTGGAGTCCCCATCCCTGGAGGGGTTGGAAAGGCCAAGAAATGAGGTGCTGCAGGACATGGGCTGGAGGTGGCCTGGCCAGGGTCAGGCAGGTCAGGACTCAATGAGCTTAAAGGTCTCTTGCAACCCAAATAATTCTTTGATTCTATGAGTTTTGCAGAACAGAACTTACTTCCACATATCTACTTACTAGAAATTCTAAGGGAACTTTGTCTTGTCAAAAGGGAAAGAAAAAGCCCCAAAACAAAACTGGGAAAAAAAGGTTGTAAAATATCATGTATGTTTTTGTTCTTTCTTACCATCCTTCTTTTTTTTTCTGGAGACATCTACTCATATTTTCAGCTTTTGAACACATTATTGGATAAATTCAGCACATCACAGAATTCACTGAAAACTTGTTTTCATTTAAAAGAAAAAGGAACTTTTCAATCAAAAACTCTTCTTTATAGAAACTGTGTAACAAAAGAAATAATATATAAAGTTACAACTAAAGAGGGGAGATCTCTGGCAAACTGAAGAGAATCTCATGCAGTTGAATATATAATGGTTGGTGACTGAGGCTGAAACCTCTTATCAAAGCTGATGGTGAAAATCATCTGAGTTATAACCACAGCTTTTCCTTTGATCTTTAATCCAAGTGAAAGATTCCTTGAGAGTCTCACAATAATCACTGCAAGTGAGGACAGTCAGTTGCTACTAAGTGCAGAAATACAGGATTTTTTTTAGCTTAGGCCTAAATTACAAGGGGGGAAATGATCACCCAATGCTAATGGTAAAATTACATCCATGGAGCCACTATGATGTAGCCAGTGAAATACATACTGAACTCCCATTTATACAGAACATATTACCCTTTCAAGATAATATTCAAACCTCACATGGCAAACAGAAGTTTTATCAGCTTTCCATTTAATTCTGCCTTGTGTTATTAACTCAAAATGCAGAGATATCAGTAGCATTTCACGGTAAATTAATAGGCATAGATAACATCTTCTATAAATATTCATTACACCTCATTATTGCAAATTAATGAATAAGATTTTGAAATTAAGGGTAGTCACATTTGGAGATGTGTATCACTTTTCCTACATATGAGACACAAGAAATAAATTATGCTTTACAGCAGAGTTCTAGTTTACTGCAAGGGTGGTCCTGAGGGTCTGACAGTGTATCTACATGGGGTAATCTGACTGGAAAGCACAGAGAGATCTGCTGCTTGGCTTTAGCTATGACAAACAGCAGTCCATCTAGAACATTCCTTTTTAATAGCTGGACCATTTAGAATCATAGAATCATAGACTGGTTAGAGTTGGAAGGGACTCCCAGAGGTCATCTAGTCCAACCCCCCTGCAAGAAGCAGGGACACCCCCAACTAGATCAGCTTGCTCAGGGCCTCATCCAACCTGGCCTTGAACGTCTCCAGGGATCCAGGGGCATCCACCACCTCCCTGGGCAACCTGTTCCAGTGCTCCACCACTCTCACAGCAAAGAACTTTTTCCTCATCTCCAATCTAAATCTCCCTCCCTCTATTTTAAACCCTTTATCACCCCTTGTCCTGTCACAACAGGCCCTACTGAACAGCCTCTCCCCATCTTCCTTGTAGGCCCCCTTGAGGTCCTGGCAGAGCGCTAGAAGGTCTCCCNCCTCTGGATGCAGCCCAGGATGCGGTTGGCTGCTGGGCCCCAGAGCACATTGTCGGCCATGTTGAGTCTCTCACCCACCAGCACTCCCCAGTCCTTCTCCTCAGGGCTGCTCTGGAGCCACTCTCTGACCAGTCTATAGTTGTTCCTGGGATTGCCCCGACCCAGATGCAGGACCCTGCACTTGGCCTGGTTAAAAGTCACGAGGTTGGCACAGGCCCACCTCTCCAGCCTGTCATTTCTTACATTCATATGTCTTATACTCAAAATATTCTACTTTGGTATTATGGTTGCATCCCTACCATTTGCAGGAGTGGTTCAGAGGGCATGGTTGAGGTCATGATTGACAGTTGTTCACATGAGTTACCTTTGAAAGAGTTAACTCAAACAGCTCAGGTAGCTCTGTTCAGGGGAAGCCATAAGTCACCATGTTTTTGAAAGTACATCCCATCTTGCTTGTGGGATGCATTCTCTGGTGACCCATCCAGCAGTTTCCACCTACATCTCTACACTTGCAGTGATGCTAAGTGACTTGTTCTGGTATGTTCTGTCATCATGAAAGAATATGGAATGATCAGAATTCAAAATTAATGTTGGTGACCTGCAAGGACAAAATTGATTCACGGTGGTGTCTTTGCAGGACTACCCAATGTTGAGATACAGCACAAATACTATGTGGATGCTCATGTCTGCATAGGTGCTTAAGAGAGGACTCAAGACAGTGGAGCCAGACTCCTCTCAGATGTGCTCATTGATAGAAGCAGAGGTAATGGATGCAACAAAAGAAATTAAAATTAAGGAAAAGAAACCAACTTCACTATAGTCAAATACAGGAACAGGTTGCCAAGAGAGGTTGTGGAATCTTTGTCCTCAAGGTTACTAAATAGTGGGTTGAAAAGGTCCTGAGCTACCTGACTGAAGTTGGCCCTGTTTGGAGCAGGATGTGGAACTAGATGTCATACAAAGGTCTCTTCCAACCTAAATTACTTCATGATTCTGAGCTTGTCTTTGTAAATCAGTGGTGAGGGCTCTGTCCTAAGTTAAAGCTTCTGATTCAGAAACTTCTTAGCTGTGCAGCTTTTAAAGACTTCGAACAAAATCCCAAAATTTTGCGTATTTATCACTGGGACATTCTGAAAGAAGAATATTGAATGATCCTTTCTTAATCCAATCACATTTAAGAAAGAAATCACAATGCAGATTCCACCATAATGCAGATAGATTGTTTGGACACCCAGTACCAGTTGCACCCTGCTCCCTATCTGCAGGACTACTGGAGGATCCCACATCCAGCCAAGAGAAAGTCCAGCGTTGGCACTGAAGTCTTTAAATGTGTATTCCAGCCCTGAAGCAGAATGCTTCAGCAAAGTCAACAATTACCATCACAGTGTCCAGTGTTCCTTTATGGACCCCTTCAAAGCCACTTCAGAGTTTGCCACAGACTGTCTCTTGTCTGTTTAACTGGTTTTACCTTCCTCTCTGTCTGCTTCTCTTACTCAGCTGGCAGTGGATTTTTTCCATCTCCTCATTTTACATCACTACTTTTGGGTGGACACTTCTGTTGTCTGCAGCTTCTGTCATCTAAGGGGAAAAAACCTCCACCTTTCTCCATTTTAAAGACCCTCCTCAAAAACTAGTTTCAAAGCTCAGACAGAAAGATTTCTCCTGTTGGTTTGCTTAATACTTGTGGTGGTTTGACCCTGTCTGGAGGCCAGACTCCCACTAAAGTCCCTCTGTCACCCCCCTCTCAGCTGGACAGGGGAGAAAATATCTCTGAAGAGGCTGAGGAGTGAGATAAGGACAGGGAGGGATCATTCCACAATCAGCATCATGGGCAAAACAGACTCAACACAGCAGAAAGGACAGAAACTCTCTAATTGATGACACTGAACACACAGAGAAACCAGAGTCAGATCATGAGAAGCACAAACAGCTCCTCAAACACCTCCCCCCACCCCCCTTCTCTGCAGACTGGACTTGATCCAGGATTTCTCCTCCCCAGGATGGCCCAGGGGAAAGGGGGGAACAGGGGATGGAGCTTCAGCCTGGGGTCAGTTCCTCAGGAGTTGTTCTCCTTCTTGGGGGGCATTTCTCACACTCTGTCCCTGTGCCAGCGTGGGGTCCCCCCCACGGCAGACAGTCCTCCAGGACCTTCTCCACGGGAGTCCTCTCCCACGGGGCCTCGGCTCTTCCCCAGCTGCCCCAGCGTGGGGCACTGNGCAGGGAATCTTCTCTCAGCGCCTCCTCCTCCCCCTTCACTGACCTTGGTGTCTGCAGAGTTTCTCCCATCTTCTCACTCCCTTCTCTGGTGGTAAAATGCAGCTGTTTGGGTTTTTCTCCCTCTAAAATGTGATTCCCAGAGGCCTGTGATTGGTGCTGGTTGTCCCAGCCTTGTCAGTAACAGGGTTTGGGATTGGGCCTTGGGAGCCCAGCTGGGATTTACTTTGCTGGACCTCAAAGAAGCTTCTAGCTGCTTCTTAAAGATGCCACATTGCAAACCCACCACAATACTGTGTTTATTTCTTCTTTCTGCCTTTCAGGTTTGAGTTCATACAGTTATTAATATCTAAAGCATCTTCACAATTAAGATCTAAAAATATAAATAAAGTTCCCATTCCCTCAAATGAGTAAAATTAATGCAAGGACTCAGGCACATGTTAAAATTAATATAGAGCAAATACTTTTTACTCATTTATCTGAGATATATGTGTAGAGTTTGACACATTCTAGGAATGTGGTTTACCTTTGCCATGCAGTAGGAAAGTTGAGGGCTTTACAAAATGAGCTTCATTTGAAAGTGTCCATTTAAATCCTGGAAAACAAATTCTGTGAGCTCTTTTGATAGGGTTTTTGACTGATTAATGAAAGAAAAAAAAAAGATGACTGAAATATTTCTCTCAGATTAATATCAGCACAAGAGGTATATTCATTCCACCCCCTGTTGTCAGTGGATACACAGTCAAACCTTTGTTAGAGGTACCCATCCTCCCTTGTTATGGGTGATACAAATCATGGTTTCTCAGGAGAAACCTCCAGTGCTCTTTCCAAAAGAAAATTCTAAAGCATTTTGGAGGCCTTTCTTCCCTTTTTATAGATACTGCTGGCTAGGGAAGAAATATAACTCAGGACACAGAGCAGTTTTCGTGTGTAAACTTGTGGTGCCGTCCAATATGTCTTAATATTACAGGTTTAATACTAACTGCGCCCCAGTAATTTAATAATTCGGTGGGAAGACTGCTGGGTTATAGAGGAGATTTGTCTTGTGATTTCTTTGTGGCAAATCAGAAATTACAGCAGTGCTCAAAGGAATAGAAATCTTAGATACTCATGACCTTCACTGAAACCCCTTTCGTCACTTGTCAGTTCTTTAAGGGGCAATTTAATTGTAGCTCTTTGGCGGTGACAAGGTAAGTGCTGGCATTTTGGCACTGTCATTCATTAACCTCATGCAATGTCAGCAGCAGTGCCTCAACATGTCACCATTTCCCCAGCGATGGCAAGCTGACTTTTAGGACAGATGTCATTCCGGAGATGCCTACCAGACAAGTCTGCATGCTTCACATTCTCATGTGTGGGGCATCGTTTGCGCATCGTTTACGCAGTTAAATCCTTTCAGGAGTAAAATCAACTTGTCTACATCCAGAAGACAAGAATCTGCCATTTGCCATGACCAGAAAACTACCTAAATAGTTTATGTTGCTTGGAAATTAAAAATAATAGAAACCCCACAAAAGAAAAAAACCCAAACACTCCAAAAACCCAAAACAAACAAAATAAAGGAGACAAACAAATAAATGAAAACAAACAAACAAAACCTTAAGTATAAACTTCTAGGAAAAAAATAATCTATTGCCACGATACCTGAAGGTTTAATAAAATTCTTCCTTGTACAAATATTTAAAGCATAATTCCATGAATAAAATGCCAAGATGCAAGGCACACAATATTCATTATTATAATTTATTTTTAATTTCATATTTCTGCATGCTTATAAGTAGCTAAACTAGAATTGGTGCTGAGAACTGTTTGCTGATAGCAACAATAATTGCCAATATGTAGAAAAATGTTATGTATTTGATTACACTTTTCCTCTACTCCTTCTTCACTGGTTTTATAATTGTTATTATTATTTTTAATAGGAGATCTTAATTCTGTCTTTGCAAAATGCACAGTAGCAGAACTAAAGATCAGTCAAAAATAAAGTAGATGTTATGCTGATTTTATGCTCAACTCCAGGTATAAACACTTGAATCTAGATGTGAAACCCCAGAGATAAAAAGCTTTTGGGTCTATCTAATATTTAATCTCTTTTAAAATCTGGATCCAGGTTGAAGCTAGATCTCAAAGCGTTCCCATATTTCCATCCTATATAAAAATCTATTCATATTAGTCTAGAGCTTGAACCAGCCCCCATGTATCCCCAGTGCCTGAAATCAGATGGGTGAGAATACTCAGTTCTGGACTTCATTGCCTTGTCAGAAAGAGTTTAAAAAAAAATCCTGTCTTTGACCAAAATGAAAGGATGCACTTTTGTCAATAAAAAAAACCCCTCTGTAAACAAAAGATAGGAAGGAGCAGCATAGTCATAAAAAAATCATGAACTCAAGTTTACTGGGATATCTGAGGAGATAGTTGAAAGAATTTCTACCAAAATCAACAACAAAACCTATGAATATATGAGTATTTAAATGAATTTCACTCTTTTTTTTTTCCTTCCCTTAAAGAGTTTCTATTTTAGGCTACTTGAAATACATTATATATGAATATGTGTTAGAAAACAGATACAAAGATATGAGGCAAAGTAACACAGGAAAGATAAAGTGACTTAAAAAAAATTGTAAATGACTGATGTGACTTTCTGCAAATGCTAAAGGAGCTTTTTACAAGAATACTTTTCCTTTGAGCAGAGAACACCTAATGAAATCATGTATATTCCAAAGGTATAGATATCACAGTTTTAAACCTCCATACAGTTCTGATATTGAGGTGAAGCTGCAGGGAATAGCCTCACCTAGGTAATTACTACTGCACAGTTCAGAAAATGAAAATTCTATCTAAGGAAATGTTTGTGTCTTGTATATCTAGTACTTATGTCAGATAAAATAGCAAATTTCTGGCAAAAAGAAAAAAAAAACACCCAAACAAACAAATTTCAGGCAAAATAGCAACACTTTCCCAGGATATCACTTAATATATTTTATTTTGCTGAATGTTAAGCTGCTTAATGAAGCTTGATTAAATATAATTTTAAATTGTAGCTAAGATTAAAAATCTATGATTAAGATGTTTAAATGATACCCTTTAATACTGAAAATAACTCCTTCTGTTTTTAATAGATACTGATCACATCAATATGATTCTATGGAAAAAAAATGTTATTTATTCACAGCAGAAGTATCCAGAGGAAAAAAAACAGATTCCAATGATTTATTTCCATCAGCTCTACTCCTAACTGCAATAGGAACCGTGTAGGTGAGAGCAAGGGCACTGCTGAGAATGTACGAGCGGTGTGTAAGCAGAATGACCGAGACTCCAGGCAGCTGATGGTAAATAAATTGCAGGACAGTGCTGAGGGACAAACTCAGATATTTCAGAGCACCATTTCAGTGTACCTGTAAAGCAAAAAAAAAATATAATTTCCAAGGATTTTACACAGGGCTGCAGCTCAAGCCCACACCAAGAACACACTTTGCCAGGAGGGCCCACTGCACATTCAGCCACACTAATTGATCCAACAGTATTTGCTGTAGCTGTGTAGGAGCATTTAATTCTTCTCTGGTTTTTATTCTCCCCAGGGTCAGCAATGCAGATGAGTGATTTCCTTTCGTCATACATAAAGTTTTTGAGATATATAATTAATTCCAATTTGATAACCAAAAACTGAACTAAAGCCAAAACAAGTACAGGAGCGACTGGATTGGAAAATTATGATGAATGGTGGTTTTTTTCCCCTCAGTTTTTATGACACCTTCCCAGAACTAGCCTTTCTCACATAAAAATACAGACCATAGAAATATGAAATTGTAGTATTTCCTACTGGCACATTAAAGGCATTTCTTTCACTGCACAAATAACTAAAAAATCAGATTCTCAGTAGAAGGCCTGAGTTATAAATATCCTTATAAGAAATGGATAGGTAAAGCTGATACTACCCCTTTCCTTGTAAGTAAAATGTCACATTCTGCTCTACCTTACATTTGTATTGCTCCCCACTTCCACGCTATCTCACTTAAGAGGCTTCTCAGATGATTAATCCTGGAGTAACAAAGCGTCAGATGGCTTTTATCAAGTCCTTTTCTCCCTTGAATGGGAAAAAAATGTGATAGCACTGGCTCTGGAGAGCCAAGTAGGTCAATGTGGGGGCAGAACTTACTCATTATCTTTACTTTATACACATTTAACCAAAAAGATGAGAGGAGCTAAATGAGATGGTGTTCTGCCTGAGAGCTGGCAGGGTAGGAAAACAGCACACAAAAAGCCTTGCTCCATCCACTCCTGCCCAGCAGCAGGACCAATCTTACTTGTTCCCTTTCCTGGAAAGAACTTGAAAAAATTAGTAAACATTATTTAGTTCTCCAGGCATGTCTAGAATAAAAAGAAAATCTGTATTAACTATAGGACTGGAATTAGATGTCTCTTTTGTCCCCTTCGTTTGTATCAGGAATAGTGTGGCCAGCAGGACTAAGGAAGGATCTGTTCAGTTCTGGACACCTGGAATCATTGAATCATTGAATCCCTTGGATTGGATGAGACCTTCAAGATCATCAAGTCCAACCCCAGCCTAACCCTGCCCAGGCTACATCTACATCATGTCCTGCAGCACCTCTTGGCCTTTCCAACCCCTCCAGGGATGGGGACTCCACCACTGCCCTGGGCAGCCTGGCCCAACCCTGACAACCCTTTCAGGGGGGAAATTCTTCTCATGGCCAACCTCAACCTCCCCTGGGGCACTTTGGGACCATTTCCTGTGTCCTGGCGCTTGTTCCTGAGAGAAGAGACCGACCCCACCTCTCTGCACCCTCCTTGCAGGGACTGGGAGAGAGCCAGAAGGTCTCCCCTCAGCCTCCTCTTCTCCAGCCTCAACAGCCCCAGAGCTCCCTCAGCCTCCTGGCAGGACTTGTGCTCCAGACCCTTCCCCAGCTCCATCCCCCTTCTCTGGACACGCTCCAGCACTTGATGTCCTTCCTGGAGTGAGGGGCCCAATCCTGCCCCCAGCACTCGAGGTGTGGCCTCACCAGAGCTGAGGACAATGGGACAATCCCTTCCCTGCTCCTGCTGCTCACACCAGTCCTGAGACAGCCCAGGATGCCTTTGGCCTTCTGGGCCACCAGGGTACTCTGCTGGCTCCTGTTCAGCCACTGCCAACCAACCCCCAGGTCCTTCTCCTCCAGGAGCTCTCCAGCCACTCTGCCCCAGCCTGTGGCGCAGCCAGGGGTTATTGTGACCCCAGGGCAGGACCTGGCCTGTCTTGGCAGGACCAAGACTTGTCACAAGTCTTATGACAAGCAGCTGGAGGAACCAGAGATGTTTAACCTGAAGAAAGCGAGGCTGAAGGGAGACCTTATCCCACTATAAGTACCTGAAAGGAGGTTGTCATGAGGTGTTGGCCTCTTCTCAAGGAAGAAGTGATAGGATGAGACTGGCCTCCAGTTGTGCCAGGGAAGGTTTAGATTGGATATTATGAAAACTTTATTTACTGAATGGTTCTCAAAGTTATCCTGCATGACCAAACAGGATATCCCATGCTACCCCATGTGCTCACAGCTTGACTGAGTTCAAGAAGCATCTGGATGATGCACTCAGTCCNGCATCAGTTATAGAATATATATATATATATATATATATCAGTCATTTTAGACAATGGATAGGAAAGGGCACCCTAAGGCACTGGGTCATCAGAATTGCTTTCTAGGCTTCAGTGACCATAGTGATCAGATCTTTATGGATACTCTGAATATATTCTCTGAATATATTCTAAACTCTTCTTAGATGTCTTATAAATATTCTATTCAGACTTCTTTTATTTTTTTTTCCCACTGAGAAAGCTTATCCTTTCATTCTATAATACTAGGCCTCATTTTTCACCCACTGAGCAACTGCTTATTTGGGGATATCATAAATATACCAAATACAACAAGAGCCAGAGTCTTCCTTTCACAGGAAGTAACAAAATACACGAATTTTTGTTTTGTTTATGAAGTTACTTCACCACAGAACAAGACAGTTACTGTTATTGCTTTATCCAAGGTCTGCAAGAACAGGGTGATATTTACTTTCCTAACATCTCTTATTGATGGGAGTACCTTGAACTGGGCTAGGAGAACCAGTAATTCAAAATACCTGCTGATAAAGAAAAAAGTTGAGAGTGGAAATTCCCCAAAGGCTGAACAAAANGGACTTGACGATGACCTTTCAAGGTCCATTCCAACTCCTAACATTCTGTGATCCTTGTGGGTCCCTTCCAACTCAAGATATTCTATGATTCTATGGCCTCCAAAAGTACCAGACAACTTAGTACAGGTATTAACTCACATCCTTAAAATTAGCTGTTCATACCATGGTTTTCTGTATGAATTAAATGGAAGAGCATCAGTTATAGAATATATATATATATATATATATATCAGTCATTTTAGACAATGGATAGGAAAGGGCACCCTAAGGCACTGGGTCATCAGAATTGCTTTCTAGTCTTCAGTGACCATAGTGATCAGATCTTTATGGATACTCTGAATATATTCTCTGAATATATTCTAAACTCTTCTTAGATGTCTTATAAATATTCTATTCAGACTTCTTTTATTTTTTTTTCCCACTGAGAAAGCTTATCCTTTCATTCTATAATACTAGGCCTCATTTTTCACCCACTGAGCAACTGCTNCCTGCTGATAAAGAATTGAGAGTGGAAATTCCCCAAAGGCTGAACAAAAGAATGATAGTGCATAGAATTTCGAGACACTCCAAGAGCAGGTCAGTAAGCTTTAAATGGGAGGCAGGAAGCTCAATGTATATTTTCATAGCAAAATAATCTCTTGTAAATGCAGGACCAGCCAAAATCATAGAAAAGTAATCTGCAGCAAAGGGAGGGAGTGAAAGAACATGATTCAGAGGAAAGAAAAACATTTGTAAGAAAGAGGAGTCAGGGAATCTTGAGAGGATGCTGTCTTTGGCCAAACCTTCTGTGAGTGCTGAGAGGAAACCATGATAAAGAAATATCTGTAAGTGTGCTCATTGTTTTCTGTAAGTCTGTGGATTCCTTATGCTAAAATGTTACACAAACCTCTCACAGGATCCACATTTGTCTACCTGTCATCTTAACCCAGGTAGGAATTAAGCTGTAAAAGGGATTATCTAGAGGTCTGCCTGTGCAAGCAGCTCTACTGAACCAAGGCTTGTTCTCTGGTCCTAAAGCCAGCTGGCACAGCACAGCTCAGCCCCATGAAGATAAATCCTTATCAGCCCCAGAGCAGAGTGACTTCCAACTCACTCTGTCCCCAGGCAGCGCTGCATGGCCCTGTCCAGAGCCACAGCACTTGCCCAGCTCAAGTTGCTGGGCTTGGCCCAGCTTTGTCCACGCCACCCAGCAAGACTGGACAACCAAGAGTCATGGGAAAGATTCGCTGAAGTTACCAGAAAATTCTAAACCTTGGGTGTGGGTGGGTGAAGGGAAGGTTTTTCCTGGCTTGTGGTGCCACATGCAAGCCCCAGTTGCACATCCCAGTGTGGGTGTCTCTGCTGGGGCTCCTGCTGTGCTGCAGAAGCCTGCCAAGGCTCACGTTCAGGGGATCTGCCTGCTCATCTTAAAATATTCAGCTCATTTCCCCTTTTCTCTTCCACTTCCTTCCCTCTTAATCTTTTCTGGATTTTATCTGACATTAAAAAATACTTAAAAATAATATCTGGCACTCTTAAATTCTCCTTATGCTCTAGTTCACAGTCCAACTCAGCCAAGGTCATATTTTATATACCCAAGCAGATGTGCAGACACTTTCAGGAATCTCTAATGCTCTGTCATATATATTATTACTGGTCTTTTTCTCACAGTTATAAAAATCACCACTTAATTTACAAAAGTATTGTGCAGGACAAATAAATTCAATTTAAGTGTTAATGACTGCCTCAATATTTACAAAAATGGGCTGAGAACACACATTTTCTGAGAATTTTGCAGACATCACTGTGTTTTCATGTATTGTCAGTGAAGATTATCCAGATCATGGAGTGCAGGGGACCTCAGGTGTCTGCTAAAAGCACAAAGCCACATAAGCAAAGCTGTAGTGCCTTGAGAGCTGTACTTCTCTCTGGTCTGGGAAGCAAGACAGGATGAAACCTACTTGACTCAGACTAGGTTTATGCTCTGCTCCCAGGAGGGGAAGCAAACACAGTGCAGTGCACTGCTGACTGCACTAACTAAGCTCAGGTCCCATTTGAGGTATGAATTTCACTTGCACCAAACTCTTCATAAGTAGCTGTGAGTTAGTGTTTTAAAAATATCCTTTCCTATCCTTTCATATCATCCTCCCTGGATGATATGGCAGGGTTGGAGGATCCAGTTGTAAACTGAAGTTAGTGGCTACACCTAAACTGGTTAATGAATCAGTCCTGGGGCAAAAACCTGATCCAAAGAGCTGTCATCTACTGTGAAATTCTCAGACTTACTATTTAGAACAATTTTACCTTGGTAAGCCATGCAATCCCAGACAGTATTCAGGCATGCTCAGTAACTACACCAAACAGGCAATTTAGATGCAAACTTGTTCAGAAAAGCTGCACAGTATCACAGGATGTCAGGAGTTGGAAGGGACCTCCAAAGATCATCTAGTCCAACCCTCCCTGCCCAAGCAGGATCATCTAGACTGGATCACACAGGAATGTATGAACATACCATGACAATATTATTATTATATTTTCCCCATCTCACATCTTCTGTTTGGCAATTGATTACACATGGTTTTATATCAAAAGATCTAAAGCAACAACCCCTCTACTCTGCCCTTGTGAGACCTCACCTGGAGTACTGTGTCCAGTGCTGGAACCCCCAACATGAGAAGGACATGGAGCAGTTGGAGAGGGGCCAGAGGAGGCCACAAAGATGCTAAAGGGGCAGGAGCACCTTTCCTACGAGGACAGGCTGAGAGAGTTGGGGCTGTTGAGCCTGGAGAAGAGGAGGCTCCGGGGAGACCTTCTAGCGCTCTGCCAGGACCTCAAGGGGGCCTACAAGAAAGATGGGGAGAGGCTGTTCAGTAGGGCCTGTTGTGACAGGACAAGGGCTGATAAAGGGTTTAAAATAGAGGGAGGGAGATTTAGATTGGAGATGAGGAAAAAGTTCTTTGCTGTGAGAGTGGTGGAGCACTGGAACAGGTTGCCCAGGGAGGTGGTGGATGCCCCTGGATCCCTGGAGACGTTCAAGGCCAGGTTGGATGAGGCCCTGAGCAAGCTGATCTAGTTGGGGGTGTCCCTGCTTCTTGCAGGGGGTTGGACTAGATGACCTCTGGGAGTCCCTTCCAACTCCCACCCATGGGAGACAGTACTCCATGAACTTCTCCAACACACATTGTTTCCCACAGGGCTTCATCTCTTCACCACTACCACAGCGTGGGTCACTGCTGTGGGGTGCAATCTCTCAGACCTCAGCTGTTCCAGTCTGGTCCCCCATGGAGTCACAAAACCCTCCCAGCAAACCTGCTCTGGAGTGGGTCTTTCTCTCCATGGGCTGCAGGTCCTGCCAGGAGCTTGCTCCAATGCATGTCACAGCATCTTCCATATGTCTCCACCTGCTCCAGTGGGGGGTCTCTCCTTAGGCTGCAGGTGGGATCTCTGCTCCCCATCATCTTCAAAGGGCTGCAGGGGCCCAACCTCCTTTGCCATGGTCTTCTCCATGGACTGCACAGGAATCTTTCTCTCTGGTGCCTGGAGTGCCTCTTCCCCAGCTTCTGAGCTGACCTTGGGAGTCTGAAGAATTTCTTACAGAATCACAGACAGGTCTGGGTTGGAAGGGACCCCAAGGATCACCAAGTTCCACCCCTCTACCACAGGCAGGGCCATACCAAAATGGTATTATTCTTATTTTTTTAGTTAATAAATCCAGGCATCCTGCATACACACTAAGCCACAGAACACTTAATTCACAAAAGCTACAGGAGCCACAGGTATCAGCCACCTCATCACTGCTGTCTGCCTCTGTGCCAAGTGTGGATGAAGGCTGCAGGAGAAGTCCTGCTGGTGCTCAGTTGACTGGAGTTCTTTGCTAGACCTCATCGAGGGGAGTGTCTCCATTCTGGAAGGGAGTGAAACGACTGACCAAGTTCTGGGCACAGTTACAAACATCAGCAAGAGGGAGAAGGCAGGAGAAGTAAATTAACATTTGAAAGGACACACGAGGATAAGACCTCGGAGTTCAAGCCATCAAGTTTCCACTATAGCTGTAGTAAACCTTGTGTATTTACCAATCTTGCAGTAATTGGTAAGGACAGCTTCAGCTATCCTACCTGTCTTTGGAACATCAACCCCGTGAGCAAATGAATCCCAGAATCCCAGAGCTGTAGGGGTGGGAAGGGACCTCCAGAGATCATCCAGTCCAACCCCCTGCCAGAGCAGGTTCCCTAGAGCAGGTCACACAGGTCGGTGTCCAGATGGGTCTGGAATGTCTCCAGAGAAGGAGACTCCACAACCCCCTGGGCAGCCTGGCCCAGTGCTCCATCACTCTCACCATGAAGAAGTTCTTCCTCACATCGGTGTGGAACCTCCTGTGTTCCAACTTGTGGCCATTGCCCCTTGTCCTGTCCCCACAGGCCACTGAGAAGAGGTTGGGGCCATCTCCCTTTGTCTGTCACCCTTCAGATATTGATAAAACATGGATGAGATCCCCTCTCAGTCTTATTTTCTCAGTGAGAATCAGTTCAGTGAAGAATCAGAAGCAGGGACAGACTTACATGCTTTCATACATTTTCAAACACTGCAGTAAAAATACATACTTTTTTTTTTCCCTCAGCACTTTCTGTTCATTTCCCTCTTATTTATTCATTGTGTTAGAATAATAAAGAACCTGATCCTTTTCTTTTAGAGAAAACTGTATTATAATTTGCTGTCCCTGTATAGTTTCCATATGTACTTTGAATAATGTGTTTAGAAACCAAAGGAAATAGATCTTTTAAAAATAATCTGTCATCCTGTAGTATTCTCTATGGTGTTTTGATTCAAACTCAGTTCTTCCTGATCTCTCTCATTATTCACTGTTGAACAGTTTAATGCCAGACTTGCAGGCCAACTGGCAGGAAGAACTCAGGAAAAGTATTATTTCCCTGCAACATAAAGTTGGATGTGTCTCCTTCACTATTCTCTTTCACACCCAAGACAAATCCAGAGCTCTGTCACAGTGGCCCACCTTGGTGAAAATGCAACCCCCCCTCAAATAAAAAACACACCAGCCATACAAAAAGAAAGAAAATTAAAGGTTTCTAGAAAAGTGCATTAAGAAAAGGTAATACTTTTAAATCTTTTGAACCCTTTGCATTTTCTCCTTTACTTATTTTTTTTTTTTATGTACAGTTAAAGATATTTTTAAGGGGACAGAGTGGAATCTCAGACCCATTGAAATAAATGGAGAAATTCTAAATAAAGCTATCAGGGGCAGTATTTCCTGCTTATAGCTTTTGCTCTCAAACATTATACATTACATTATTGCTAACCAAGACCACTGCCATCAGCAGAAAGAGCTTTCTAGAGCTCCCCAGTGAAAACAGAATTCTTTTAGAGACAGAAGAGAAAAAGTAGATGCATACAAGTTTCACGACAACGTTAGATAAAATCTGCTTTCAATCAAATAAAAAATAAATAAATGAGCAAATAAACTGATAAATAAATAACCCCCACATCTGCTGAAATCTTAGAATGACAGGACAAACTGCAAGCTGAAACACTTGTGTGTATTTGATGAATGGCAGCAGGCACGTGTTAACATCACTCCATCAGTTGCTCTGAATAGAAGGGACAAATTCAAGTGAGGATCACAGCCAGAAGTGGGAATTAGCAGCAGCAGCCTAAAATCTGCTCCTATGTATCTGCTCAGGAACGGTGTGGCCAGCAGGAGCAGGGAGGTGATAATCCCCCTGTATTCTGCACTGGTGAGGCCTCACCTCGAGTACTGGGTCCAGTTTTGGGCCCCTCAATTCAAGAAGGACGTTGAGGTGCTGGAGCGTGTCCAGAGAAGGACAACGAGGATGGTGAAGGGTCTGGAGAACAGGCCCTACGAGGAGGCTGAGGGAGCTGGGGA
>VXBZ01012428.1:95700-109725 GCA_013399135.1 Heliornis fulica
GGAAGAACTTGTGTCCTGAGAGAGTCCTCAAGCATTGGGACAGGCTGCCCAGGGAGAGGGTTGAGTCCCCATCCCTGGAGGGGTTTAACAGACGGGGAGATGCGGTGCTTGAGGACATGGTCTAAGGGTAGACTTGGTGGCGGTGGGTTAATGGTTGGACTGGATGATCTTGGGGGTCATTTCCAGCCTTAACAATTCTGTGATTCTATGATTAGTGTAGCTGTAGAAAGTAATAAGGTCTCCACTCAGCCTCCTTTTCTCAAGGCTAAACAGTTCCCTCATAAGACTTGTGCTCTAGAACCTTCACTAGCTTCACTGGTCTTCTTTGGACATGGTTCAACACCTCAGTAATGTCAGCAGCCACTAATTTACAAAGGGGTAAGTGCAACAAAACCCCACCTCAGAGACTGACATGTTCAGAGTTTGGATTTTGCGGCCTGGCCTCGTTCTGTATTGACCATCTTTCTCCAAGATACTCAGGACAAAGACTGAAGTGACTCCACTCTTTATATTTACAGAGCACTGGGTCCATGCAACTAGGCATGTCCCCTATGGAATAAGTTTCTTTTGGGACCATATTTATAATTTAGAGCAGCCTTGAGGCTTTTCTAACTTGAACCAGGCCTTGATCAGTCCTAGCTGGGGGAATCTGGAAGCAGCAGAAGTCATTGTATGAACAGATCCAACAAAACTCTTGGGCTGCTGCCCAGTACTTTATATGGGAAAGATTGGTAAACTGTTCTTTACAGACAAAACCTCCCTTAGCAGAATTCATCTGTTACTGAGCCTCTAAATTATTCATTTTTTTTGATTAATGAAAATATGCTAATTGAGAAATCGCTGTTAAAAAGGTATAAATATATTTCATTGCCTGAAGTAATTAGAATAAGTAATTACTTAAACATTATGATTTAAAATTAAATAATTTCTGTGATAGCAAACTGAATAAGGACAAGATGCTGAATATGCTTGATATAAATTGCTCAGCCTAACTACAGTCCTTTTAATATTGTTTACATAAAATATACATATGCCTCACAAAATCTTAACACTGATACTAGTATTTTCAAAGATCAATCTTTTGCTTTGTTCATTTTTGGCTTGATGTTCTAAGTAATAGAGCACACTAGGCCTAATTCAAGACAGCAATTAGACAGATAGCTCATTAACATCTTTGTTGGTGACATGGGCAGTGGTTCTGAGTGCACCCATAGCAGTTTTGCTGACAACACCAAACTTTGTGGTCTGGTCAACATGCTGGTGGGAAGGGATGGCATCCAGAGGGACCTTGACAGGCTGGAGAGGTGGGCCCGTGCCAACCTCATGAGGTTCAACAGGGCCAAGTGCAAGGTTCACAAGGGTATGAAGCAATAGGACAATGGGTAAAGGCCTTGAGATGAAGGAGGGGAGATTCAGATTAGGCATTATTATTATTAAAAAAATATTGAGTATGAGGGTGGTGAGGCCCTGGCACAGGTTCCTCAGAGATGCTGTGGCTGACACATCCCTGACAGTGTTCAGGTTGGATGGCCAAGTCTTTGGGCAACCTGGGCTAGTGGAGGGTGTCCCTGCCCATGGCAGGGGGTGGGAACTAGATGATATTTAAGGTCCCTGTCACTCCCAATCTTATCTTCAATCTCATCTTCAGCAAGGTATGGAAACTACTCTGATGCTCTGGCTAAAGTATCTTCTTTCTTTTCTCCTCCTTCCTCTACTTCCTAAGAAAACTAATGCTGCTTTATAAACACAGACTCCCACGCTCTCATCCTCTCTTCTGGTTTAAATGCCTTTATAATTTCTGGCATTCCCTATCACTGATAACATCATTCACAATGCCTCTGTCTTTCAAACTCATAGACTTTGTCTAAATACTCCCACTGTGGTGAAGAGAGAAATTTCCTGCCATCAGGTCTGTCTGGTGAGCAGATGAGAGACTTCCCATTGAGAATCTTGGGAAGCAGAAATGCAATGTAAGAGAGCAATGAGCATGAGATACAGGTCAGTTTTAGATCAGGCATGGAAAATATTATTGTAGTAATAATCTAAACCAACAAAGACTGTCTCACTAGTCACACTGTTTGGTAGTGGCTCCTTCACTGGTAGCTTTGTATTTTCCATAATTCTAGTATAAATTTTCTGTCAAACTCATGACTTCTCACACTGAGTGCAATCTCTAGGAGTAAAAAATATGTTATGAAAGTCAACAGGAGTCTCACTTCTGGTGCTTGGTAGTCACCTACTTGTGTTTTAGGATACAGCCACTGCCCAGGACTGCATAGTCAAGCACCAGCGTGGAGAGGTCTTGGTTACAGAAGTCAGCAACATCTTGAGTGAGCTGAAGAGCAGCAAAAAAACAGCAAGTTTTTTTTTTTTTCAGGAGTTTTAAACTCTGACCTGTGGCTGCATTATCCTTACAGAGAAAGGCTTGGACAAAGAAAGCCTCAGTGTTTGCCTTGATTCTAGGCAGATGGCTGGTGAAATATAATCCCATGGGCAATAGAGGGTCCCCTGAAGATGCTGGGTAAAGAAAAAGGAATGATTGATGTGTTAAAACTTCTTTGGGAAGAAGAAATCTTGGCAAAAATAGAATTTGAACTCTGTGCTTAGAGTTTTACAGTTAGACACTCAGACTTATTTTATCACCTTATGCTCTTGCACTCCATGGATAAGCATTCCATAGGTTTTGGACATCATCAGGACTATTGCCAGGGGTCAGGTAGGAGTATGGCTACCTAATAAAACTGCTCTGCAGTAATTACACACCGATAATTAAGGTGCTGTAAGATCCTGAGAGTTAAGGCACCCAACCAGCCCTGTCAGCAATGAAATGATATATTCAGTCTGGAGCATCAGACACCACAGCAGAGTTTTCAGGCTCCATCACTGGCTCTGTGCAGCCAGTCAGATGTCAGGAGCTCGCTGCAAACGATCCCCAACTTGGCTGCTTGCTCTCCATTAGAGAGACCCGTCATCACTTCGCACGTAATTAATTCTCTCAAGATTATTTCCGCAGCGCTGGGTGCGAACAACATTCCTAAGTTTGCACCTGTTGATCTGTGGCAACAGAGCCTGGTTTTCTCGAGTAATTCAATGAGGTTCTGCCAGCACTGGGATGTCAGAACAAGGAAAAAAACCTGAATAGACACATTTGTCAATCACATTAGGTGTCCCAATGAAACAAGTGAATAAATGAAAGGCAGTTTTCTAGTGAGCAGCTGCCCTCGTTTCTAAAGATCCTGTTAAGATTAAAGCTGCTCTGCCAGCTTCTTTTCTTCAGAGAAGGAAAAATAAAAGGGAAGTTAATACTAATGTTTAAAATAAGACAGCTGAAAATACTTTATATGAAAGTTATTTAAAAAATAATATTTTGCTTCACTTGAAGCAAATGTTTGCACTTCATAGGAGAATATTGTATATACCTTAAAATATAATAACATCATAAATAACAATTATTATTACTACTACTACTAATACAAAATCAAAATGCTTTTTTACACTTTAAAATCATTATTTTCAATTCATACTAAAGTTATAAGACCAACAAAGCTTTCTGGAACAGCCTGACACTGCCAACCCCAGAGGACTCACTGAAAAATGTGATACTCCAGAATATTACCTGGTTTATATTGTCTCCCAAAGTATCTGAGCAAGAAACAGTTTCTGTTGCTTCACTAGAAATGGTGGTATCTACTGACCTAAAGGTTAGGTAAAAGTGAAATTAAAATATGAATACTCTTTAGCAGTGTACATATTTCTCATATCCATGAGGAATCAAATAAGGATGAAATTTGGGTGGGTAGAACAGGGCAGACCAATGTAACCAGGTGAAAGCATCAGGGATGTCTATAAAGCCAACAACAGCAATTCCTACTGAGGAAACACACCTAAAGAGTGGATGATACCATGTTGACTTCATAGAATCATAGCTTGGAATGGTTCTTTAAAGGTCACTAGCCCAACACCCCTGCAGTGAGCACGAACATCTTCACTAGATCAGGTTGCTCAGAGCTTCATCAAGCCTGACCCTGAATATCTCCAGGGATGGAGCCTCCACCACCTCTCTGGGCAACCTGTTCCAGTGATCTACCACCCTCACAGTGAAGAACTTCTACATGTTGTCTGATCTAGACCAAGTACTGGACTTGATAGGAACCATACAGAAAGCTGACTGCTCTCTAGAAAGGAGAACAACATGTTTGCTGCCTATTAAATGTAACAATATGCAGTGAAAACCCAAACACATTAATTCATAAAGGTAAACATTAATAAGGGCCAGATATTTAGTACAAGTAAACTGGCAGATTACTAATGCTACACACAAAACTGTTGTAGTTTAGAGCTGCATTTTGGGTTGCTGCAAAGAGAGAAGGTGCAATGATAAAAGGTGATCCACATGTACTTACCTGGTCACCCCAAATGCTTTAATCCTGAATGTGTTTTTTTCACACCTAGACACACTCACTTGCTTATTTACATGTCAGAAATATACTGAGTATTAATGTGGCACCATAAATAAATCATTTTCTGCTTACAGAGTCCAGACTATGGTGATCAAGGACTGGATCCCTTCACAAAACACAGCCAGAATGTGTCATCTGCCTGGAAACCCTGGGTCATGCCATGGTGTGAGGCCAATTCTGCAGGGCTGAGGACAGCCAGAGACCTCTTAGATCTGCTCATTTCCCTGATGAATCAGTGCCTGTGCCACTCACTGTGCTTTCACTTTAATTATTCACCCTGATAAATTTTCACCATCTTTCAGGACCACCTTTAAACCTGAGCTCCTCCATGCTGCTTGGGGGAGGGTGAGAAGCCCATTTAAATGAAGTTTAAAAGCTTGTGAGGCTGTTTGGAAGCACCTTGCTGTGTGGGGGGGTCTCTTTTATCTTACCAGTCATATTGCAAATTTGTCAGAGCAGAAGCTTTTTCTTTCATGTTCCCCTTCTTTAACATTTTCATTGATTTCATAAAATAATGTTTTCAGTGCAGCTGCTGTTGTACCACGGTAGCCATGAAAACCTCTGTGGGATTAATGGCTTTGACTAAGAAGCAGAGAAAATATTGTAATTTTCCTTAATCTTCCTTTGAATTTGGAGTCTGCTGAAACCTGAAACTCAGGGGTTTAAGCTGAGAAAGAAAGTCATAGTGTGTGGCATTAAAACTACTGGATCTCTCTGAGGTCCAACATGTTTTTCTAACTTTTTAGGTGTAATTTACCCCTTAACATGTGTAATTCAAAAACAAGCCTTGGTGTGTCTCTTCCCACAGGCAACATTAAATAGATTCAGGAGTCAGAAAAATGCTAATTGAAGATTGTTTCATCTAGTGATGTTTATATCTGGGTGGCTTATAGAAAATGTGGAGACATTGAATTATTAAGATCAAGATTTATTTTTTTAATTTTTTTTTTTTTGTTTCTGAGTGGAACACAGTTAACATTTACCAGAAATAAAGCAGATTTTAAAAGGATTGTTTATTTATATTTAATTATTTTTCTCTTCCTTTGCTAAGTTTCTATAATATATTAAAATTAGAATCATAGTGTAATTTAGGTTTGAATGGACCTCTGGAAATCCAACCTTGAGTTCAGAACAGGCCAACTTCAAAGGTGAATGAAGAGAATGCCACCCTGTCCAGTTTGGAAAATTCTGAGGAGAGGAGAGTGCCCCCATGATCATCCTGTGTCTTTTTCATATATACCCACTTGGGATGTCACTCATTTCAGTTTGAAACAAAAGACTGTGTCCTTTTTGTTCTACTTTTCAGATGAAAGTCCATGTCTAGCTATGAAGCTGTTAGTGAAATGACTTCTCCAGCATTGGGGAAGATGTAACTGCTCAACAGACAGAAAAACTGCTAAACTCATGGAAGAAAAGTAACAAGACTTTACACTGAACCTGTCCCTGTTTTCTCTGAAAACCTACTTACCTGTCCCTGTTTTCTCTGAAAGAAACACAGGGATATGAATCGATCCATTGTTCCCAGGATACCCTCAAGGAGAGGTGGCTCAGGTTCCTGTAAAATCCTGCCCTGACAACAGTTAAATTGTCAGCCACATGCTTATTCAGGGCAGGAAAAAACCCATCACATTAGAGATGGGAGTGGAAGTGTCTGAGTTACTAACAACAGAGGGATGGAGAGACCTCTGTGATTGTGGTACTCTGCAAGGTGCAACTAGGTGATGACCTTCAGGTGTTGGGAATGCTTTGGATGAAGAGGTGAAAACCAGCTCTCTATGTGCCTAATAAAAAACCCAAAAGAAACCTCTGCTTTCTTCATGCACACAGTGTGATGTGCCACATAGGAAAAGGACAGCCATCTACTTTGCAGACTATTTTTATTTTAGACTAGACTTACTTTTACATGGAGAACTGTGGAACTTTTGTGGAGCACTGGAACAGGTTGCCCAGGGAGGTGGTGGATGCCCCTGGATCCCTGGAGACGTTCAAGGCCAGGTTGGATGAGGCCCTGAGCAAGCTGATCTAGTTGGGGGTGTCCCTGCTTCTTGCAGGGGGGTTGGACTAGATGACCTCTGGGAGTCCCTTCCAACTCTAATCATTCTATGATTCTATGATTCCATGAACCCATCCTAGACACAGCTTTAAGAGGCATCAGACAGGGCTGTATCACAGCATCAAAGTGTGCAGAGGCTTTGGTAGCTTCAAGCTTTGTGTCCACTTTTCCCTGCAGAACTGCTGTCTCTCTGTCTGGATTTGTGGAAAGATTCTGAAATTGTCTGCTGGAGTAGCTCTCTGAAAAACATCTGAGTAGATATAACTATATTTAAACTATAGCTAGTTTAAATAAAAAAGGTAAAAAGGTACCAGAGATGTGCACACTGCTGCTTTTCACCCATATCACAGGACCGTAAGTTTAATAATTAAAAAAAAAATAATGTCCAGTCAGTTTCCAGATTTACTGTAGTCGAACCAATTTGTCCTTCCTCATTTCTAAAAATATTAGACTGCAATATATATTTTTTTTTAGATAAGACAGTAAAAAAACTCAACAAACAAGTGTAACATCCATTAGACCTTGGCTGCTTTCAAATGCAAAAGCAAAATCGTGTTCCAGTCAAACAACATTCAGAGCAAATGACAAACACAAACCATTCCAGCTGATGAGCACCAAGGAAGCTACATTTTCAGACAGATGTTTTGGCTGCCTGTCTCCTCCAGTGTTCTGAATTGATTTTCCATTTTGCTCTTGTTCACATTTATAGTTCAATGTTTTAAAATAAAAGCTGGCATAATTGTCTCCTTTCTATTACTGTGGTGCCTTTATCTCTCCTTCTCAGGAGATTTTTCTTACTCTTTGTGCACACTCGGAGCCCAGTCCTGCAGGGACTGTGTTTATACTCAGATGTGAACATGCTGAACATAAGAAGGACATGGACCAGTTGGAGAGGGTCCAGAGGAGGCCACAAAGATGCTAAAGGGGCTGGAGCACCTTTCCTACGAGGACAGGCTGAGAGAGTTGGGGCTGTTGAGCCTGGAGAAGAGGAGGCTCCGGGGAGACCTTCTAGCGCTCTGCCAGGACCTCAAGGGGGCCTACAAGAAAGATGGGGAGAGGCTGTTCAGTAGGGCCTGTGGTGACAGGACAAGGGGTGATAAAGGGTTTAAAATAGAGGGAGGGAGATTTAGATTGGAGATTAGGAAAAAGTTCTTTGCTGTGAGAGTGGTGGAGCACTGGAACAGGTTGCCCAGGGAGGTGGTGGATGCCCCTGGATCCCTGGAGACGTTCAAGGCCAGGTTGGATGAGGCCCTGAGCAAGCTGATCTAGTTGGGGGTGTCCCTGCTTCTTGCAGGGGGGTTGGACTGGGTGACCTCTGGGGGTCCCTTCCAACTCTAATCATTCCATGATTCTATGAATGCTGAGCATGTGCTCCAATGCTTTCCTGATTTGCCAGCCATGGTCTTCCCTGTCAACTGCCTTGATGTCCCCAATGGGCTGTACACAGTGGCACCCTGCCCCCCTCAGTGCTGTGAGGTCTTGGGCATTGACTTTCATCCCTTGATGCTTTGGCATGCTAGGACTCACCCTGCAAACAGCAAGGATGCTGATGCCACCACTGGGAAAGCTGCTTCTTTCCTGAAGTGGGGAGTGAGCAGGGAATGATTTATGTCTTTCCCAGCTCATCTCAGTGCAGAAAGACCATAGTTAGCTCTCAGCAAACCCACCTCAGGACCATTTGCCTCAGCATTAGCTCCAAGCAGATTCATCTGCCTCTTTCATAGCTTCTCATTTAAGAGTTAAAGTGCAATGAAAGCCAAGCTGCATTTAGGAGCCTGACTTAGATTTCACAGAGTCCCTTGAGAGTGTTTAGAATATTAAAAATCAATGTGTTTCCAGTAAGGCTAGACTTCTGTGGGGTTTGATTTCTCTTTATCCATTGTTTTTAGCAAGCTTTTTAGGGCAACTCATCTTTCAGCTACATGACATGAATTCACTCCTTTGTCCAAAGAGATGCTGTACACCAAGGAAGTGTTTTATTTTGAATATCACTGTTCAAATCCACCAATTTTTTTCACTTGAGTTAAAAGTCCTAGTAGTGAGCTGGAACTTGAACAAGTGCCATGAGCAGTTACCACATCCCTTGATCACTGCCTGTGCTTTGAGATCACTTTTCTGTAGAAATAAGGTTGTGGACACAGTAAATAAGCAACAAAGTCTGTGCAAGGACACAGAAGCACCCACCCTGTTACCACAGTTCCTGGAAAACTTGTGGATATAAACCAACTAACAGCACCCCAAAGAGTCCTGGAGCATGATTTGGGAATGGTGTGACCTAAGGATTGCTCCCAGTAGGCAGTTTGGATGTAGTTACCTAGTTCTGAGAGTTAAGAGACTTTAACAGTATAAATGTGGGTTGTGTTGCATCATTTGTCCTCAGGGACAGAGAATGGTCTCTGGCCCATTTCATACAGTGGTATAGACACAGCTTTTAGAAAAGCACCAAGCTTGGCAATAATATTTTTATTTGTATTGTGGTTCAAATAAATCTCTTTTTTTTTCTCTCCTCTGTACTGTTATTTTTTACTGCAAAGCCATTAAGCTGAACAGTACTTTAATAATGATTATCAAACCCAGGATCACAAAGGGAATAAAAAGAACCCAAACACCGAATTCTCTCATAAATTGCCTCTATGACATGCTTAAGGTAATAAAAGTCAGTAATCCCAAGAGAAGACATATATGGATCTTCTGTTAAATACCTTTAAAAGGAACTTTTCATTTTAATTAAGATATATAAATGTACTAGTTCCACAACAAAAAATGTCACGTGGGTATAATATGAGCATGATAATTAAGAAACTTCTCAGCTTGTGCCTGAATATTTAATTTCAATATTTTCACATTGCATAAATGGGTTAATTGCACACAACCATCTTAAGCAGAAGGAAATGAAATGAAACAACAAAACCCCAAACAAACCCCAAACCCACATGAAACAAGAAGATGAGGTTTGTGTACACACAGCATGTTGTGTTTTACCTCAGGTGGAGGCCTCAGCATGACCCCACCACACTCCAGAGAGGGCTGAGAGCATCAATCCAAGATTATTTCTTCTCCTGCTCCTCCTAGCAGCCAATTCTTCTGTTGTCTATTGGGTGGACGTGCAGAAAGTCTACACTTTTCTGGATGCAAACTACATGTATGCTGGCAAATAAGGGGGAAGGAGGGCAAAACCTGAGGCAAAAGTGTCATGGGAAATGCTCTTTCCCTCCACCCTCCAAAGAAGAATGAATTTCACAGAATCACAGAGTGTCAGGAGTTGGAAGGGACCTTGAAAGATCATCTAGTCCACCCCCCTGCCCAGGCAGGATCATCTAGAGTAGATCACACAGGAACGTGTCCAGATGGGTCTGGAATGTCTCCAGAGAAGGAGACTCCACAACCTCTCTGGGCAGCCTGTTCCAGTGATCTGTCACCCTCACAGGGAAAAAGTTCCTCCTTATATTAAGATGGAACTTTCTATGTTCCAGCTTGGAGCCACAGGCCCTTATCCTATCACTGGCCACCCCTGAGAAGAGCCTGGATCCATCCTCCTGACACTCACCCTTTACATATTTATAACCATTAATGTGGTGACCCCTCAGTCTCCTCCAAGCTGAAGAGCTCCAGCTCCCTCAGTCTTTATTGACAAGCTTTCTTTAGACACCACCAGCTCCATCAGCACTAACTCTCAGCAGAAAAATGCCACTGAAGGATTAGCTGCCAACACAGTTTAATTACCCCAAGAGAACCACCCAGGGTGACACTTCATCCTAGCTGCTGTGATTGCAGCACCCATGGCCAGTTCTGTTTCACTGGAGCTCACTTCAAGGAAACAGCCAGAAGCCAACAGCACAACACTCATCTATAAAAGATTAATCTGATGTCATGTGAGAGTGAACTTCATCAGAAAAGAATGGCAGCCTCAGTTTTATGAAACCATTCTGCATATGTCACTTTCAGTCAAATATATGGTTTAGCTTATTATGGACATAGATTTTCCTTCTCCCTGTCAAACCCAGGCAAGGCACAAATCCCTCCCTGTCACCTCGGACCAGCACATTCCCTGTCAATCCGACCTTCGAGAGTGGAACGTCATGAGGCTCCTGAGCTGTGTGTACAGAGATGCACGTGACTCTGTCCCCTCAGCACAGGATATCAGGAGCTGGAAGAGACCTCAAAAGATCACTCAGTCCAACCCCCTGCCTGAGCAGGATCATCTGGAGTAGATCACACAGGGACGTGTCCAGATGGGTCTGGAATGTCCCCAGAGAAGGAGACTCCAGCACCTCTCTGGGCAGCCTGGCCCAGGGCTCCGTCACCCTCACAGGGAAAAAGTTCCACCTTATATTAAGATGAAACTTCCTATGTTCCAGTTTGGAACCATTTCCCCTTGTCCTGTCCCTGGCCACCCCTGACAAGAGCCTGGCTCCATCCTCCTGACATCTCCTCCCTCTGCACCTTGACACACATGACTGAGGTGACCCCTCAGGCTCCTCTTCTCCCAGCTCCAGAGCCCCAGCTCCCTCAGCCTGGCCTCAGCAGGAAGGTGTCCCACTCCCTTCCCCATCTTGGTGGCCCCAAACTGGGCTCTTCCAAGGAGTTCTGGCTCCTTCTGGAACTGAGGGGCCACAACTGGACACAACAGCCCAGCTGGGGTCTCCCCAGGGCAGNCAGCTGCCACCAAACAGTCAAGGACTTCCCAGCTTCTCACACTGCCCTGCCCAGGAGAAGGTGGGGGGCACCCATGAAGCTCAGATGGGACAGCTGACCCAAGGGCTGTTCCATACCATGTTCTGTTTATAACTGAGGGGGGCTGAGAGGTTGAGCTGGGGGCCTGGGGTGACAGCTGAGGGTCTTGTGCAGCACTAAATTGGGGGTGATGGATGAACACCTGGGTGATGATAGAAGCTGAGGATGAACTCCTTGTTTTGCTTTGCTCGTGTGTGTGATTAATAAAAAATTAAAGGCATGGAAAGCAAT
Source organism: Heliornis fulica (assembly GCA_013399135.1). Classification (NCBI taxonomy): domain Eukaryota; kingdom Metazoa; phylum Chordata; class Aves; order Gruiformes; family Heliornithidae; genus Heliornis; species Heliornis fulica. The sequence continues at coordinate 107,179 of VXBZ01012428.1, forward strand.
TAATGCCAATCAACAAGGATTTATAAAAGCAACTGTTGTCAAACTAACTTGCTGGTTTTGTAGAAAAGATTAAGAGTTCAGTTAATAAATGTACAAGTATTGATGCTTCTGCCAGCATCTGACTTGTAATACAGGACATTCTGATTATAATAAAAAAATAAGGATTAAAAACTTATATTCTGTTCCAGTTTGACACATGACATGTAATTCCTACTGAGCAGATGAGGGTTTCTTTATGTATTTGCACTTAAGAGAAATTTAGCAGGTTATCTGAATTACAACATGGGTCACTGGTGATAAAGGTAACAGAGGGAGAAAGTAATAATTCAGGGACACAAAAAATATCTCAGATTTTGTTTCAGAAGTTGTAAGCACTCCAGAAAATATTCCCAGAATCAATCAGTGACACTGGCAGGAAGAAATCTCTCTGATTATATTTGGAGCCTGAAGCCCAGGAGTGCTTGTGAATTCCCAGATTCAGGTGCTGGACGCTCCTGCCTCCTCCCTTCCCATCAGCTGGATATGCACCAGCCACATCCCTGTCTCCAGGTAATGAAATCTAAGCACATGATCTCGTCATCCAAGGAGCAGGCAGGATCTGGGTTGTCTCCTGGTGTTCTCTTGCAGGTAAGCTTAGATGTGCCCTTTGAAAAGGAGCTGCTGATGGCAGAGGCAGTTGCAGTGGTGGGGTCAAAAAGGTGATCCTTGGGTGTAGAATTACAGAAGGTGAGGCAGCAGCAGGGAGGTCAGGTTGCATCTGCATTTGGCAGCAGTGCAGCCTCTGTTGGAATGCTAACTGCTGTCATCTGAACACAGTTCAGGGATGGTGGTGTTGAGGCAAAGACCTCAAAGGAATCTTTCAAGGTCCTACAGAAATGGGAATGTTTCAATGTAAAGTCAAAAGATGATCGGTCTGACTTGAGGGACTGGAGGACAAAACGTTGCTTCATCACATTCTATATGACTTATTAACATTCTGCTGCCCACCTAGAGAAGAGTTTTAAAAAGAAATCTCCTAAATATATGAAATCAACTCATAATACAGTTGATAGGCAGAATGTGAAGCTAGACATGCTTGGCTGGTTTTTGGAAAAGAGTCTCCACATGGAAGGGAAATTCGTGGATTTGTTAGTACAGATGATGTCAGAGTAGGTGATCACATTGGACCTACACATTAATCTTTGTGTATGAAGCACTATTGTAACAGATTTGGAAAAAAAAAATAATTGCTAGAGCCCCTCCCATTCCCAACCCTTTCACCTGCATGTGCCAGGTCATGTATTGAAAAAATGACCAGTCACTCCTTGGTATAGAATCACAGAATTTTTAAGGCTGGNCATCACATTCTATATGACTTATTAACATTCTGCTGCCCACCTAGAGAAGAGTTTTAAAAAGAAATCTCCTAAATATGTGAAATCAACTCACAATACAGTTGATAGGCAGAATGTGAAGCTAGACATGCTTGGCTGGTTTTTGGAAAAGAGTCTCCACATGGAAGGGAAATTCGTGGATTTGTTAGTACAGATGATGTCAGAGTAGGTGATCACATTGGACCTACACATTAATCTTTGTGTATGAAGCACTATTGTAACAGATTTGGAAAAAAAAAATAATTGCTAGAGCCCCTCCCATTCCCAACCCTTTCACCTGCATGTGCCAGGTCATGTATTGAAAAAATGACCAGTCACTCCTCAGTATCTCCCACCAATCCTCATCTACAGGACATCACATAATGCCTCACACTAAAAAGCCCACTTATATTTAACAGAGACATCAGCCAGTGCCTGAAAGGAGAATTTAGAAAAGCACAGGACTGATTCTATCCCCAGCTATACCCAGTTGTCCTCATTAAGTAACACTGCAGCAAGTATTGCAGGAGATGGGAATCTGAAACGAGAGTCATCACAAATGAAAACTACCTTAGAAAACACTTGGAAGTATTTTACTTTTACTATCATAACCTGGCAACACACCTGTGAAATAAGTTCTATATGTAGATAAACTAGATTGTCAGGAGTAGAGCTTCACTGACAGATAATAATAAATCCTTCTTATATAATTTTCTGAAAATTCATGATGATGCAGATAAAACTATCTACTTCAGTGATATACCATTTTCTTCAGTCTACATAATCACAGCTAAATTATATTACATTCTTGCTCAGAAAATTTAGAATCCAAAATTTAGCTTTCACACAAAATGTGTTTTGTGATGAACTCATATTCCACAATATTTTTTTGCATTACCAAATCCAAATGTGTTAAGACTGTTTTTATGTGAGGATGGCAGATGAACTGGTCACTTGCATTACATGTTCCCTTCAGAGGTTTGGGGTTTTTTTTCTTTTTAGTTGATGGATCAGTTTTAGAGAAGAAGGAACACAGTGTAGGTAGAATAACAGCAGAATGAAATAACAAAGTTGTTTAGGGAGGAAAAAGAAACTAAAGGCTTTTTCAAAACACTGGAGAAAAATGTTGGTTTAAGTTTCATGAGTCACTTTTAATATTTTCAGCATATTCCCAGAAAAAGAATAGTAACTCTAG
>VXBZ01012428.1:160234-172438 GCA_013399135.1 Heliornis fulica
TGGGGTCTCCCCAGGGCAGAGCAGAGGGGCAGAAGGACCTCTCTTGACCTACTGGCCACCCCCCTTCTCACCCATCCCAGGATGCCATTGAAGCCCTATGACAGGACCACACAGAAAAAGGGAATATCTTCAGACAGGAAAAGCAAAGGCATCTGTTTGGAGAAATCTTTACTTGATTCAAACCAATTTGTCTTCTAGAAAATTTTGGGATTCTACAGAATATGACAAGACAAATACATTTTCTAACTTGGAAAGAGCTAAGTCACAGATCTACAGGGAAATGAAGGAAAAAGGTACCAGACTTCAATAGGCAACAAGTTTAGGAAATAAATCAGAAAGAAAGAGTAAGAGATGGATTTTTCATTGGGGTCTCAGGAGCACAATAGAAATTAGGATGAATTTGAACCTACACCTCCCATGTCTGTAGTTAGAGATCTAACATTAATACCTACACTTCAATATTCTTTCTTTCTTTCTTCCAGCAATTTCATCATTCCTTTTTTATTATGAAAATCTCTTTCATATCTTGCTTGACAAACCCTCACCTAATTTAGTCTCCCAATCACAAAGGTCACTCATCTGGGGGGTTGTTTCTCTCTCTTCTGTTTGAGTTTCTGAAGAGAAAGAGTTACTGTATTTGGGCCCTTCCCAATTTACTTATCATAACTTCTCATATACAAATCTCAGTTATTAAACTTCAGTGTTGTGTGTGAAGATCTTACTGAACTAAAACTGTTCCCATGTTGCTCTCAGATCAGGTATTCCTTACTCCCACTGATTATTTCAGCTAATTTCTTTAATAGTCTGCCTTTTTAAAATGACACTTGACAGTACTTTTTATTTCAGGCTCTGAAAATATGTTTCACCTCCTCTTCTAAAATACTGATTGTTTATAATAAATTTTGTCAGTTTTTACAGATGAAATATTTCTGTTACCTTTACAAATGTGCAGATCCTAAGGAAAACAATCTTCCAGCTGGTCAAACACTGGAACAGGTTATCCAGGCTGCACCATCTCTCCATCCTTCCAAACTAACTCTCCTGGGAGCCACTGATCCATATTCTCAGGCTGAAGAAGTTAAGCTGAGAATTCCAGCTTGGTTTCTTCCCCTGTGTTAAGCATGCAGGATCGACTTCTGGAAGCTGAAAAATATAGACCACAGTGAAAAATGATTTTCCAATTTTAGGCCTTTCCAGCTATAAACCCCAGAAATACTGTCTGTGGTGTAAGGTCACTGTCCACAGCTTCAGAAACACTGAACTGAATAGACTTAAGCCCATAATAACTAAATGGATTGTACTTAAAGACATACATTTTCTAGCAGAGAGTTACATGGCTTTTCCAAATCATTCTATAGAGATGCACAGTAGGAATCTGATACTTCATAGTGGTCTGCCAGGACCTCAAGGGGGCCTACAAGAAAGATGGGGAGAGGCTGTTCAGTAGGGCCTGTTGTGACAGGACAAGGGCTGATAAAGGGTTTAAAATAGAGGGAGGGAGATTTAGATTGGAGATGAGGAAAAAGTTCTTTGCTGGGAGAGTGGTGGAGCACTGGAACAGGTTGCCCAGGGAGGTGGTGGATGCCCCTGGATCCCTGGAGACGTTCAAGGCCAGGTTGGATGAGGCCCTGAGCAAGCTGATCTAGTTGGGGGTGTCCCTGCTTCTTGCAGGGGGGTTGGACTAGATGACCTCTGGGGGTCCCTTCCAACTCTAATCATTCCATGATTCTATGATTCATTAAATTCTACAGGATAGACATGGGGAAAAAGAAAAATAAAGACAAGGACCCCCACACACACACACACACACAACCCACTCCCCAATAAATAAATAAATAAAAATTTTAAATTTACTATTTTTTCTTTAAGGTAAAAATAATCACATGGGGAGGATATAAGACAGTGGTTTTCTTCATGGCCTGTTTTCTCTATTCACTTCCCTTATCCCACCCTATAACTCCAAAGAGAATGGTCTTTATAAAACTGCTCAAAACACTATTCACAGAAGGAGCATCAAAATGGGGATATTAACTGTTCACAATGGGACTAGACTCAGAAAAAACATGCAGAAGGAATGAAATACAACCCAGGGGTTGGGCCATAGTAATGGTTCCCATCCTCAGCATCATCCTGCAGGAGGGGACTCACCAAGTCCCTCACATTTCATGGAGAACATCCATATGGACCAGGATGAGGACTCACCTGAGGAACAGGCATTCACAATTATGCTCCTTAATGACATGCTCAAGGTTGTAAGATGAGATTTTTAGAAAAAAAAAAAGCACAAAGCTTTGAAGACATGTTTTAATCTATCTCTTTACAGTTCTTCCCAGCAGAAGGTCTCCTGGCTAGCTACCAGGGAGATAGTGGGAAGGTGGTTTAAGCTGAAGAATCATAGAATCCTAGAATGGCTGGAGTTGGGACTCCCAGAGGTCATCTAGTCCAACCCCCCTGCAAGAAGCAGGGACACCCCCAACTAGATCAGCTTGCTCAGGGCCTCATCCAACCTGGCCTTGAACGTCTCCAGGGATCCAGGGGCATCCACCACCTCCCTGTGCAACCTGTTCCAGTGCTCCACCACTCTCCCAGCAAAGAACTTTTTCCTCATCTCCAATCTAAATCTCCCTCCCTCTGTTTTAAACCCTTTATCAGCCCTTGTCCTGTCACAACAGGCCCTACTGAACAGCCTCTCCCCATCTTTCTTGGAGGCCCCCTTGAGGTCCTGGCAGAGCGCTAGAAGGTCTCCCCGGAGCCTCCTCTTCTCCAGGCTCAACAGCCCCAACTCTCTCAGCCTGTCCTCGTAGGAAAGGTGCTCCAGCCCCTTTAGCATCTTTGATGAAGTAGCCAGAGAACACAACAACTGACAATACTCCAAGTACATGTTGTCTGGGTTTTTATTTCCCAGGGAGCTGCCCTGACACTGTGTGGATAAGAACATTTCCCCACACCCACCTCCATACCTGCCCTCAGAAACGCTGCCATCAGTATTAATTAGCCAAATCCACACACTCACACCTGTACACCAGATGTTGCTGAGCACAGAAACAAGCAGCCACAGTAATTCACACATTGCTACCACGTTATAGGCCAGTAAATCATTACACTTTAATGCTTAAGAAAGAAAAAAAAAAAAAAGCAAGATAATAATAGAAAATCTCTCAGCAGCTGTCACTGTGGCAGGAAAAACACAGCACTGCTAGACAGCATTAGCAATCTACTAAGTCAGGGCCTGGACCTCAGCCAGGAGCTTACATCACCATTTGTAGTCACTCTCATCCTACACTTTTGTTACAGTAATAATGTAGTTTACAGCTCCTCAATATAGGATTTTTTATATATATATATATAAAAGGCTGAGATAGCAGTCTGTGAAATGCTCTATGCACTGTGGGATGGAGTTAGTTAATAATGTGACATGCAAATAGAGCTAATCTAAAGAGACTGTTATTAAATTATACTGCATCCCCTGGTAGTGGGAACAGGTAGAACTGAGGTCCCCATTGTGGTGAATTAAGTTTCATTTAATAAAACCTTCATTATTTCCCAACTTTATATGAAAAGAGAACCAAATAGATTGCTTCTGGGCATGTCACTGGAAGTAATCTCTGTTCCCTGAAAGTGACAATACCCTGAACATGATTAACATTTTTAGATTGGTTAAACAGCTCCCATAGCAAAGACTGAGGTTATTCCCTTGTTACTCCAATATCACTGATTACATTAGGAATGCAGGACTAGCTCTGAAAATACTGTCTTTAAGCCACTAGAATGAGTAATAAACACGCTGATTATCAGCTCCAAAGGACTGACTGCCTTTTATGCCTGAAGATAGGTGGAAACCTCATCAGCCTAAGTAGATTATGACAGAGAATTAGGTCAAATTTGTAGTGAAAGTGTTATAAGGCTCCTTTGTGATCTCTGCTATCAGAACCCACCATGAATTATCTTGCTGTTTCAGTAAGCCTCTGCCTTTCCCTCCTGTTGATCTTCTCAGGGTTCCATCAATTTTATTCCTTTCCTTGATCAAAACAATTACAGCTTAACAATTCTCTTCCATATTAAAAATTAACATCAATTTCTACACAGAAAGAGACATCAAAAAAGAGGGATATTTTGCAGATTTTTTTGCCTTTCATTCCTGGAATTTAGAAATTGACAGTGAAATACAAGGATGATTAAGTTACAGCAGTATAATTCAGTATATATTCAGTAGGGCCTGTTGTGACAGGACAAGGGGTGATAAAGGGTTTAAAATAGAGGGAGGGAGATTTAGATTGGAGATGAGGAAAAAGTTCTTTGCTGTGAGAGTGGTGGAGCACTGGAACAGGTTGCCCAGGGAGGTGGTGGATGCCCCTGGATCCCTGGAGACGTTCAAGGCCAGGTTGGATGAGGCCCTGAGCAAGCTGATCTAGTTGGGGGTGTCCCTGCTTCTTGCAGGGGGGTTAGACTGGATGACCTCTGGGAGTCCCTTCCAACTCTAACCAGTCTAGGATTCTATGATTCTAAGGTTAAATATATTTACTTATCTCAACATTTAGTATAATCACCACAGCTAATACTTTTATATTTTTGCTACAAGACTCAAGTAACTTGACCTGGGGTCATGGTTACTAACATTAAAAAAAAAACCAAAACCCCATAATGACACGTGGCCATTCTGCAACAAGTTCTCACAGGCCTGATACCTCCCACCCAGCTTGTGAAGCAACCTGAGGAGTTACACAGCACAGAATAGCGAGATAAAGCAGCTAAATTCACACATCTCCATTCACATCCAGAGAAGGGCAACGAAGATGGTGAAGGCTCTGGAGAAGAGGCCCTACGAGGAGGCTGAGGGAGCTGGTGAAGGGTCTGGAGAACAGGCCCTACGAGGAGGCTGAGGGAGCTGGGGAAGGGTCTGGAGAACAGGCCCTACGAGGAGGCTGAGGGAGCTGGGGAAGGGTCTGGAGAACAGGCCCTACGAGGAGGCTGAGGGAGCTGGGGAAGGNCAGGCTGCCCAGGGAGGGGGTTGAGTCCCCATCCCTGGAGGTGTTTAACAGACGGGGAGATGCGGTGCTTGAGGACATGGTCTAAGGGTAGACTTGGTGGCGGTAGGTTAATGGTTGGACTGGATGATCTCAGGGGTCATTTCCAGCCTTAACAATTCTGTGATTCTGTGATTCTATGAGTTGATGAACACCACTAATTAAGTCAACTGCTAGGGATTCTTTTTAAGAAGCACTGGACACCCTGCTGAGACACTACAAAGAGTGTTATTGGCAGAAGAACTCAGGACTGGTGGTTAGATCTCAAGGGAGGGAAAAGACCAGCTTTCAACAGCTACAGGACAGCAGTTTCTCCAGGAATGCTACAACTGTCACAAATGTTGTGACAGAAGCGATAAAGCCACTGAAATAAAACCGGGGCCTGTTAGGCTGAAACATAAGGAAAACAAAACCTACTCAGTTGCATTCATTTTATGACTCACTGATGTGGGAGCTGCTTTCCATTGTGCTTTTTCAGGGATGAAAACCATGCTGATATCTGGGAATACATCAAATCTCCAGAAAATACAGCAATAGAACAGAGTATGTAAACAACATGTGAAAATAAGGAATATCTTACTTAAACTTCCCTCACTGCCTGAAATAAGGCACCTTCCACTGCCCTCAAGGGAAAAGGTTTTTCTTCACATTCCCATGGAACCTCCTGTGCTCCAGCTTGGAGCCACAGCCCCTTGTCCTGTCCCTGGCCACCCCTGACAAGAGCCTGGCTCCATCCTCCTGACACTCCCCCTTTGCATCTTGATAAGACATTCCTGAGGTGACCCCTCAGGCTCCTCTGGCCACAACTGGACACATCCCAGCTGGGGTCTCCCCAGGGCACAGCAGAGGGGGACAAGGACCTCTCTGGACCTACTGGCCACCCCCCTTCTCATCCCCCCCAGGATGCCATTGGCCTTCCTGGCCACGAGGGCACATTGCTGGCTCATGGTCACCCTGCTGTCCCCCAGGACCCCCAGGTCCCTCTCCCCTCCTCTGCTCTCCAACAGGCCAGTCCCCAGCCTGTGCCTGTACCTGGGGTTGTCCCTCCCCAGACACAAAACCCCTTGGATGGAAGGAAAGGGGCCAATCTGTCCTTTGCTTTGCCATCCCAAGCAGAGCTGGTGTTTCTGCACCGTTTTTCAGGTAAGAACAACTTTGGCTTTTTATCTCCCCAGAAGAAAAGAGTGTTAATTTGAAAACCTATTTGTTATTTCAAATTTGTTAATTTGAATTAGTTCCTGGCATGCCCAGGTAAATGTGACTCCAAAATATCCACCTTTGTTTGCTACCCAAGGACTTGTACTTCATATACTGTTGACTAAGGTCTCATTTTTACTCCTGAGGGATATTTATTTGTCAAAATCTGTCTCCAGAATTTATTTACAGTAAACCAGCATTTTTTCTTCCTCTAAAACAGCATTTTTTGCTCCTCTTAACCATTCAGCCACTTGAGCAGCCAAGTTCAGCTGTGTGGATGAATTGACCATTCCCACAGACACGAGGGGTTTCTGTTAAAACCTTAATCTGCAAGGAAAACCTGGACTTCAGAGTTCAACTGAAGGCCAATAATCCAATATATGCATTTTGGGGGGAGGGAGAGGAGAATAAGGACTTAGAAACCCATCTTCCCCTGGAAAAGGAATAAAAATAGCAGCAAATGTTATCATTTTCAGGTTGTTACCAGCACCAGGGAGACGTGATCCACATGACAAGTGAATGGCTGAGTAGGCTGGTGCATGATAAAGACCCCAGATAGGGATTTGATGAAGCTTTGTTATCACTCACTGCACAGGGGACAGCAGGCAGCCAGCAAAGCCTTCACCTTTCTGTCCATCCCTGCCTCTGGCTGAGTGCTCATGCAGCTTGTCTTAAAGGTAACCTGGAGATGGGACTGCACCTCACGGGGCACAGGGGCTTGTAAAGCATCTCTCTTGCTGTCACAGAGGTAAAATGGGGCTGGCATCCTAAACTGCTGTTTGATATCCTCATTTTATTGTTAGTCCCTTCCCTCTGTCCCTCTAAGGAGGGTTACAAAGATGCTAAAGGGGCTGGAGCACCTTTCCTACGAGGACAGGCTGAGAGAGTTGGGGCTGTTGAGCCTGGAGAAGAGGAGGCTCCGGGGGGACCTTCTAGCGCTCTGCCAGGACCTCAAGGGGGCCTACAAGAAAGATGGGGAGAGGCTGTTCAGTAGGGCCTGTTGTGACAGGACAAGGGCTGATAAAGGGTTTAAAATAGAGGGAGGGAGATTTAGATTGGAGATTAGGAAAAAGTTCTTTGCTGTGAGAGTGGTGGAGCACTGGAACAGGTTGCCCAGGGAGGTGGTGGATGCCCCTGGATCCCTGGAGACGTTCAAGGCCAGGTTGGATGAGGCCCTGAGCAAGCTGATCTAGTTGGGGGTGTCCCTGCTTCTTGCAGGGGGTTGGACTGGATGACCTCTGGGAGTCCCTTCCAACTCTGATCATTCTATGATTCTATGATGAAATTCTATGATATATAATGAAAAATAGTGATGAGACCAGTAATGTCAAGGTAAATGCAGTCTCACCTAAATGTTATGAAATATAGGCACAAAATAACTAGTATTAGTTGAACCTTAAGTGTTAAATATTTTGGATGTACCTAAATTATTGCTATATCCTTTTTTCAGCCTATGCACTTTAAATAATTAATTCTGAAGGCAGATTTGGGGCTGTGTCCACAGGGGTGTTTCTCCTGTCAGATGTCGTGTGTTCTCAAGCTGAACTCAAGACAGCTGCCTCCTGGTGCTGTGAATGTCAATTCTTATCACTGATATTTGGAAACATTTCCCTTGCTGAGCTCTGACTCCCATCTCCTGAGTACCTCATGAATTCACCTCCAACTCATCCCTTTCATGTCACACCAACGGACTCTGAATGACCTTCTCAGTGTTCTTACCTTTACCAAGCACTTGGCACCCATCTCTTATGCTAATTTCCATCAACCTCTATTTCTACTTATTTTTTTTATTATCAGTTTCCACAAGTGTTCTTCTCAGCTGATCCATGAAACCTCAGTGCTGCCAAAAATATTTGGTATATTATAGAATATTTGAGGCAACCCCAGAGATCAAATCATCATGACAGGCTAAATAAAGCATTTGCAAAATAACAATTGTTTAGGTATAACCTTGTTATATCTAAACTTTGAATTGGGAGTGTTGCTTATAAATTAACTAATAATAATTTGTTATCTTTCTGTTCAAGAGACAGATATTAGATATTACATGCTTTTATCTTTGCATGTTGCTAATGGAAAATAGTTTCCTTGTAGATAGAATATTCATGCAAGAGGACAAAGTAAGATTTTTATTATGATGGGGTTTTATAGTAGTTTTTAATTATTTTTAATGGATCATATAAGTAACATAAAATCCCAAAATGGTTTGGGTTGAAAAGACCTTAAAGACCATCTTGTTCCAGCCCCTGCCAAGGGGAGGGACACAATCCATTAGCCCAGGTTGCCCACAGCCCCATCTAACCAGGCCTTGAACTGTTCCAGGGAGGGGGCACCCAGAGACAACCTCTTCCAGTGCCTCACAGTAAATAATTTCCTCCTTACACCTCCCTTAAATCTACCTTCTTTCAGTTTAAACCCATTTCTTCCTGACCTGTCAGTCTGTGTCCTTGAATATGGAGCATATAAAGTTATTTCCATCTTTTCACCCATCTGAGACCAGTCAAATGAGCAGCTTAAATCACAATAATTATTGTTTAGGTTTTATAATCTTTGTTCACTTTCACAATTTCCTCTGGTTTGGCAAACAAACCAAAACAAGCCTCACTATATTTTGGATATATGGGACTTGGCTTTCCCTTTGTGACTCTTTCAGGAAAAGTTGTTTTTCAATAAGCTTATTCTGAGGCCATAATTGAACTTTAATTGACTTTTTAACTTTAAATGGTAAATTATATTCAGGAAAAAAAAGGAAAAAAAGGCAAAATTAAAAATCTAACCCTGGACTTCACTTGGTCCAGTTGGTATCTTAAACAAACTGGATGTTTGGCTTAAGGAGTGTCTGATATTCATTCTGTGTTGTTGACTTTCCCAGTTAGCTTGTCCACTCTTGCCAGGAATCTGTCCCTTGGCTCCTGCTGCTGCTACTCAGGTTTCCTCTCCCTTAATTTAATGAAGAACATCAGGATCAGGGATGGTTCCTGCTGAAGATGCAGCTAATTATGAACCCTATGAAAGCAAAGCCCTTGGACATGTCACCTTTTCCAGCTCTGCCTCACACAGAGGAGAGCAGGTACAAACCCAGTGCTGCTGGATGTGTGAGAAATGCCTGGGGTAAATCCTCCTCGAATTTCAAAGCACAGTTGTGTGATTGAGCTCTGACAACCAGAGTGAAACCTGATTACTGGAAAGGGAGAGCAAAATCCTGTTTCCACAAGAAATTAAAGAGTACAGCTCTCTGCCCCTTCAGTAACTAAGGATTTACTTGCAGAGTAGTGTGTCACCTTCCAAACCTGCTTTTGTTGAGTGAATTGCACTTAAATCACAGAATCACAGAAGGTCAGGAGGTGGAAGGGACCTCCAGAGACCCCCCAGCCCACCCCCTGCCTGAGCAGGGTCACCTCGATTCAAGCACACAGGGATGTGTCCAGATGGGTCTGGAATGTCCCCAGAGAAGGAGACTCCAGCACCTCTCTGGGCAGCCTGGCCCAGGGCTCTGGCACCCTCACAGGGTAGAAGTTCTTCCTCACATCAGTGTGGAACCTCCTGTTCCCATAAGATAAAACCTGAGACATTACAAACTCACTGCTATTCACCTCTAATTTCAATCAATAATTACTTTACATGCATTTTTGCAATCTTACAATACTTTCACTGCAGAAGTTGTCCTGTGTATGAAGCTGTTCATTAGCAACTCCATATGACATGATAATTTCAGACATTCCTAAACCACAGTAACCCAAACATTACACACATGGTCTCTCCAGCAAGCAAAGGTTAGAGAACACATTGCTTTAGGAATACATCTAACTGGAAAATGTAGTTTACTTATCTCTCTGAAATTCCAGTTTCTCATTCTTGTGTGTATAATGTGTGGATCTACCTCCCACCCCCCATCTATCATTCCTAGCCAGAACACATCCTTTTCTTTCCTCCATTCTCATCCTCTCAGCATAAATACATAAATTCCACTCCAACCACCCAGATCAATGAGGTTAACATGCCATAGGATGCATCTATCTTTTTTTCCTATGGATTCTAGAATAGCTAATGGAAATTCTAACTTTGTTTTCTTTATAAGATTACTAAAGATTACTAAAGTTGAGTGAGGTGAATCCAAGGCCTGGAGCAATAGCAACAAGAGATCTCTTACATTAGTTGTTTTACTTCATGATCATAGATTCATTGGTGGTAGAATAAGGTAAATACAGCTTCAGTGAGTAAAAAAAAATAAGGAATCAATCAGAAAAAATCAAAAAAAGCAGGAATTAAATTGAAAATTAAAATGTGGCAGAAAGACAAGAACATAAATCAAGAAATACTACAAATGGTGTGTCTTAAACAAGAATAAACCACTAAGTTTGGAAAAACAATGAATTGAAATCTGACAAGTGGACAGATATCAGTTCCCATCATTAGAAACACCCACAGGTTGTTTAATCCTCCTGAAATACACAGTGTTGCCAGAGGATTTGATTACTTGTATGCAGAGTAACGTGTCTCCATTAGAGTTACACCTGGGGTAAACTCTTAGTAAAACTCTCCCCAAAGTGTCTTCCCCCCAGATGTGCTCCCCTCCACCCCATCATCCCCTGAACACATCTTGCCATTACCCTTTCATGAGGTCTTGTCAGCAGTTTACAAAGTCACAGGCTGAGGGCAAAGCAACACTCTGGCCATACAGATGTCTGCTGGGGAGCAGAAACCTTTTAATGAGGATATAAATGGGTTATTTCTTCTGCAAATGGTAATTGGTGGATGGGGTTAAGCCATTTAGTCCCAAAGAAATTGATGTCATTTTCCCAGTGTATTCCAATGGAAGCATAAATTCCTTCACTGTGTGGGGATGTTAATTCATGAATATTATCTAGAGTTAACAGAGATTAGTTTATTCAAGAGTTAGACTGTATATCTTGAAAAATGTACAGATATTATTAGTAACTCCACAGTCCATTTAATGCAAAGGGCTTTATATACTTTATCAAGAGAATATTAAGAAGTCACCTCTATCATCTTCTGCAGTGTTCTCATTACAAGTAGAGAACCTGAGAGCTGGGGAGGCTGCTCAGAGATGTGGTGTGGCACAAAGAGGAAAATAATAGAATGGGCTGAGTCAGAGTGAGAAGAACAACAGAGCTAATTGAAACAGCAACAATTAAGTGAGCAGGATGGGATTATCTCATCTGTGTTTAGCCATTTAGCCAGACCATTAGTAAGCACCCTTACTCATCCAAGTAGTACATTACTCATGGATAATCAAGTCTATAGTTTCAAGCCTCGCTGGAAAGTACAAGGCCAAGATGATCTGTGCTCACTGGTGTAAACAGAGAGGGGAGACCTTCTAGCGCTCTGCCAGGACCTCAAGGGGCCTACAAGAGAGATGGGGAGAGGCTGTTCAGTAGGGCCTGTTGTGACAGGACAAGGGGTGATAAAGGGTTTAAAATAGAGGGAGGGAGATTTAGATTGGAGATTAGGAAAAAGTTCTTTGCTGTGAGAGTGGTGGAGCACTGGAACAGGTTGCCCAGGGAGGTGGTGGATGCCCCTGGATCCCTGGAGACGTTCAAGGCCAGGTTGGATGAGGCCCTGAGCAAGCTGATCTAGTTGGGGGTGTCCCTGCTTCTTGCAGGGGGTTGGACTAGATGACCTCTGGGGGTCCCTTCCAACTCTATAGGATTCTATGATTCCAGTTCTGTTTAACCTGTCAGCAGTGGGAAGGTCTCACTGGGTTAGTGTCCCCAACACAGACCCCTGCTGTGACAAGGCAAGTACACGAGTGTAACAGCCACTCAAACACTCATGACTGTGGTGACCACTTCCTGACCTGTCTGGAAATTTCATCTGATATTCTTGTCTTCATGCTCATCAGACTCCAGTCTGATTACTGTCAGATGATTAATAGGAACCCAGACTAAACACCAGATTTCAGCATTAAGTAGTCATCTAAAAATCATTTATTCTCTAACGAAATCACAGAATCACAGAATAT
>VXBZ01012430.1:0-13927 GCA_013399135.1 Heliornis fulica
ATATGTATATACACACTGTATATTACAGGCTCTCTTTGTAAAATTGCAGTCTCTGTAGTATAGTAGTGCACTTAGCATTAAACCTGCTCTCAAATATTCTAATTCAGACACTGGGGTTATTGGTTCTGTTAAGTATATATATCCAGCATTAAAAAAATATATATAATATAGTAAAACTGTTACAGAGCTAGATCTNACTGTCATGGCTGTTTGAACTACAACAGACTCTTAGCGGTTTTTAGGGCACAGTTACATCAGCATTTAATATTAGTTGCAGAGGTACCCTTGTTTGTCATAGGTTTTGTATACTAAAGTCTTTTAATGTTGGAAATAATAAAAATTCTTAGATTGAAGAAATAAATCATGCTTTGAGAATGAAAAAAGATGAAGAAATGGACAGACAGAGCAAAATATACAGCTATGTCAAGATGATAGAGGACTGGAAGAATGAGCTTGCTTCAGTGGAAGTCTCTGAGGATCTTCAGCCACAAACTGATGCTATTAATAATGAGCTAAAAAAATTACAAGAAGAAAGGGCAACTATTGATAGTGATATCAGTGATGTAACAGCAGAGAAAATGAACCAGGAGAGGGAAAAGAGAAGTAAGTTACTTAAGATTTTTCTTTAAATGACTGTTCCTGTAGACTCTGCTTGTTGTCCTGCTGTATTGAAATAATTTGAAGCATTTATCTCAAGCCTCAGAGTTGTATCTTGCATGTATTAGTCCTTTTGTAAGGTAACAGTTTTATTGCAAGTAACAGAAGCCACAGTCAAACTGGAACAAGAGCTTCAATTGACCTTAAAACTATCCTTTAAAAAAAAAAAAGTAGTTTCCTCTGATCTCAGGGTAAGGAGACTGCTTTGCCAGTTTTTGGGGTTTTTTTTGTTACTAAAAGAAGATTGTACTGTTATCAGGTTACAAAAAAAAAAAAAACAAACTTGAAGAAAAAGCAGTTTGTTTTGAAGATGCAATCTTTAAAATTCTCTTTTGCCTTTTCTGGATGAACTTGAGCTAAGCTTAATTATAGCAAATTCCTGTTTACTAGCCTAGGTTTTACAATTTCTTCCTAATGAACAAAATTTAAAAGGTAGAGCTTGACAAGTAGGGGAGTTACGTATGCTACTTGGTCAGTATAGTACATTTTCAAGTGACCAAGGGAAGGAAACACTATATACTTTACCATGAGAAGCAGCAAGGAGTTTAATCTCAGTTTCTACTGAATAGTACTTGTGCACACAGTGTATTGTCACACCTTTTGTTTTCTGCAAGTATGAAATAATGCAGTTTTCACATTGCTACTCTGACTACCTCTTTCCTCTTGGAGTGTTTTTGGTTTTAAATACAAATGTAGAACTAGTTTTGAAGAGAGGTGTTTTTAGGACTAAATTCCTGTATCTTTACTGTGCTACCAGGTTTTGTTAGCCTTCTGGTAAGTCTTCATTTTACTTTAGATTTTAAGCTTTAATAGTTCTTAAGACTTCTTTAGAATAATTAGCATATTGATTGTGGGAAATGAAACAATTTTTATAATACAACAGCTGTATTGCTGGAGTAGCATAGTCAATAAATATTGGAAAATGCTAGTTATAATGTGTACTGGCTGTGTACTCTATCTAAGCAGCTGCCTTATTACAGGATTAGCTGATCGCCTTGGACAACTTAGTAATAAAATGAGTATGAAGGAAGAGCATCTTAAATCGCGATTTCAAGACACCCACTCTGCTCTGATGTGGCTAAGAAAGAACAAAGACAAGTTTAAAAAAAGAGTTTATGAACCCTTGATGCTTGAGGTAAGAAAACTTACTTGCTTATCCCTTTTAACCAGTTAATGCTTACCTTGCAAGATGTCGAGAATGACTTTGACTGCCAAGAAATATCTTGAAAGAGCTGCCAGTTAAATGCAGGATACATTAGCGTGCAGAACTATTTCTGATTTTAATTATGTAGCAGTGTTACTAGTCAACATTGAGTATGAGGTGGTGATTCCTTCCCTCCTCAAGGAGCAGTTCTTTAGTAGGGTTCCATTGCAAATTTCCTCTAAGGTACATTGGATTGTTTAGTCTTCAGTAGTTCTCACTTCCTGCTTAAGGAAACTGGCAGTTACAATGGGATGCCTTCCCTTGCAGCACAACCTGCCTAGCAGTGGTTTCAGTATGTCACCGTGATCCCTAGGTATTATGATTTGCTTTGCGCAGCCATCTACAGACACAGAAATCCCGAGTTTTGCTTTTGTTTTTTGGTTTGTACTAGCTAGGAACAGAGCTGAATTTTCAGAGACAGTGTTGGTTTTGTGCTGCATTCCTCCGCTTTTATCCCAGGCTCTTGCTATATATGGTCCATGTAATGTGAAAAGTATTAAGAAATCCAATGCGCTTCTCCTTCAGAATTGTAAGCTGTTTTTAATATTGCATTGCTATAATTTCAATTATTCAGTTGTTGAATAGTTCTATAGCAATTCTTATGTGTCTTGCACGTGATAGAACTGTTCAAAATTATTTCTGTGTCATGCAAAATAGCGAGTTTTTTCCTGTTACTACCAGAACTTGTGTTTCTTCCCAGGAGACCACATCAAGTTAATTTTAAAAATGCCTTGATAGAACAGCTTTGCTTTTAGTGTAAGGCCTCATTAATGTCTGCAACATCCACTAGTATCTAAACTTGATTTCTTTTTAACTTAGCCTCATTTACTTAAAATTCTACTGTTCAAATTATAAGTGTACCTAGCCTTGGGCTGACTTGGTATTATTCCATTGTGTCATTTTTGCATTTGTACATCACATACAGTGACATAGTGTCTACTTATTAAGGAATTCTAACATTAGCATTCAGATAGGAAAAGCTTCACCCATCTTAAATGTGGATCTTCAGTTTTATTTCGTTATTAAAAAATTCCAAGATATTTCCATCTGAAAATGTGTGTCATTTCTAGGGCTTCATGATTCTATGTTTGGTGATGTTGACTGTGTCCAAATCAAAGGGAACTGTATAAGAGGAATCTGTGGAGTGTGGCATTTTCTAAAGATTAGTTTTATTTTTCTAAACAGAAGAATCACCTGAAGCAGAGCCACTAGATGCAAGATGGTGATGGTTGCAGTTGTAACCAGGGTGAAGCAGAAAAGAGGGAGTTGGTATGATGGAAACAGTGATAGCTCCAGGAATGCTGAGGAAAGATAGAGATGGGTAAAAACTAAACACAGTGAGAAGTGAGTTACTGTAGGTTTCCTCCCAAGACAGTTGGTTGCAGAAAGACAGGAAATATATCTTTAAAGAAATTGCAGCATTGTCTGTTTTCATGATATCTAGGTTTGCATGTCATCTGACTGCTTAAAGTGTTTTGCGGGTTGTTAGGTCCAGTTGTATTAAATCACTTCCCCACTGCTTTTCTTTATCAGATCAATATGAAAGACAACAAACATTCTAAATATGTTGAAAATCACATTTCAGTCAATGACATGAGGTCTTTTCTTTTTGAAAATAAAGAAGATATGGAATTGTTTCTTATGGAAGTAAGTAGGCACCAATTTTAGAAACTGATTTAATACGTAAACCTTGGAGTCTGCCAAGAAAGTCTGCGTTAATAAACTTTATTAAAAATTTTGATTGGCAAGATCATACAAAGTATTCAAAGGTTTTCTTATGGAGAAAGTTTTTTGTTGTATTTTTAAAGTCCTAGACCAACTGGAGGGATGGAGGAATATTGAGAAAATAATTATTTTTGAAAAAACCTTTTTTTTTCTTCAACAAGGTAGTAATCACTGAGGAGAAAATACTGTGTATAAGAAAATGACAAGAGCAGGAAGCTGCAAATTTAGTACTAATCTTTTCCAATGCTTCCTGGCTAAAGAGGGCATCTTTTGTGAAAAGACTGTGGTCCAAGCAGAAAATCAGACTTCTGTTTTCTTAATACCGCTGTTGCCTGGAGCAATAAGGAGATTGTTCTCTGAGAGACAGATGATAAATGACAGGAAAAATAAAGCCCCAAGATAATGGCGTTAACTGTCATAATGCTTCCCACCTATTGTCCACAGAATAGTATGATTAATGACAAACTACTGCAATTTTGGAAGACCTATCGGCCCTTTACAGAAGCAGGTAGCTTTTGGTACATGAACAGCAGCGGTGATTTCTGAGATTCTGGGGGCTTGCCTTGACTCTGTGGTTGTGGAACCCATTTCAAGGTGCTGTAACCAGCTAAACTGGTCTTTCACTTGTATCCTCAGTCTTTTCTGCCCTCTTGTGATGAGACTTTCCAGAGCCTCTCTAGCCAGTGATCTGCTTTATCTGTGCAGAATTTGCCATACAGCCTGAAAGAGGGGGATTTTCTATTAAATTCAGCTTGGCTAATTAGATTGAGTCCCTGGTTCTGGATTTTTTGATAGCTTTTGTTTTCTGTTATTCACAGTACTTTCAGAGAAGCATTAACAGAGCTTGACTTTTAAGCAACTTATTGATGCCTGAGACAGAGTGGAATTTTATGGGTTTTTCCAGAGCTTGTCAGTTTAAAATAATTCCAATTCTGTGAATCAAGGATAACTGTGTTAATTTCATATAGTGAATTTTTGTGGTGTTTTTGGATTTTGGTTTTGTTTGGGGTTTTTTTAACCAAATAATCTAATGTAATCTGTATTTAGATGTGTGATCGTCAGCAGCTAAGAGTGAATGCTGTTTGCGCACCTGCTGAATCATGTGCTGAAAGCTTACCTACAAGACCTATTGAAGAATTACGGTATTTAAAACCATTCCCCAGTGTTATAACAGGATAAATGCAGTGTTTTGGTGCGGTTGCTGTATATTAGGGTTTCTTTTCCTTTCCAGCAAATATGGATTTTTCTCATATTTACGAGAGTTATTTGATGTTCCTCGTCCTGTGATGAGTTATCTTTGCTCCCAGTACCATGTTCATGATGTCCCTGTGGGAACAGAGTCCACCAAAGGCATGATTGGAAGGGTGAGTGAGATGTTCTACATCACACAGACACCTATGGTCTAGAGTTTTTATTTTGAAAGTTTTTGTCAAGTTCGTGCAGAGAAAGCAGAAAATTGCTTTAGCCTTTCATTTGGCCTTTAAAAGTGAGAACAGTTCATTACACGCTGGATTACATTTGGTAATGCACATGACAGTTTTCAGCATAAATTTGTATTCACTTCTTTGTGCTGGCTATTTTGTGTGTATCTTGTACAGAGAGTGAGCTCTTCAAATTCAGACAGATACTTGGGGCTCTCTGACAACAACAAAAGTTGCGTTTTTGAGAAACTTAGGGAACAGACTTTGTGAATAGAGAACAGTTGCTGGATTTTAGTAACAGCTATGTTCTGTAGTTTAGACCCTCTAAGAATGAGGAAGATCAAAGTAAAAATGGAGTCCTAGATGAAAAGCTCTAAATGTTTTTTCTAAGCATTTTCATCTTTAAACTGCAGTTCAGCGGCTTTGTGTTTATCACCTGATGAAGCAGATTACCTGCATAATGGGTCTTTGAGTTACATTTTGTTAACCAGTCGGAATTGCTCCTTAGATACTCCTTCCTTTCTAGAGCACTATGGGCAGCAAGTAGAGGGGCAAAGATGAGCTATTACACTGAATATGTTCCTTATGATACTATCTCAGTTCAATTGTGTAAAGCTTTTTCTTTAGTTTTTATTAATTTTGATTGGGAGATGTGTGTTTTGCAATATTGTTTCACACATGCCAGAAAAATCTTTAGTTTAAAAGATCCTTTTTCCATGTGCTCAGCTCTGTAAAACAGGACTAGGATGGAAATGTCAGCCACAGTGAGCTGTAAAGCATAGGAAATATCATTTTCAGTGTCCAAGAGCAAAATTAACAGAATATTGTTGGTGCTCTGTATGTAATCTGAAAAAATATTTAGTGAAATTTACATTGCCCTGTGGAAGCTTTTTTGCTGTTCCTGATTTACTGGATATTTCATAGTCTTTTTGAAGTACCGTACCACCTTGTGTTATAGTAAGTCTTTAGTTATGTGTATAATATTTGACACGAGTCATACAAAAATAGTAACTAGTATTTTCATACCTTTTTTCTAGTGATAAATTTGCTTCTATTTCACCTATTTCATCTATTATTTTCTTAAGTACCTTCAGCTGTGGTTCAGAGGCTGCACTTGCATGTTATGCATCCACAACATATACAGTCTCTGTTCATGATGCAGAACAGTTATTAAAAGGTTTTTCTGGTATCTATAAAAATAACCAGAACCTGTTTAGCTGATTATAGTAGCATACTCTGTTTGAGTGTCTTAACAGTTCTTTGCTGACAAGTCTGAATTATGAGGATAGCAATGCATTAAGCTTCACATTATCTTTTTACAAAAGCTTGTTAATAGAACGGTGTCTTGCATAAGCTGAAGTAATTTATTGTGGTTTAAACTAGTTTATTCCTTGTTCTGAAAACCTTGCCTTACGTAAAGCTTTTGTGAGATTAATATTTTTCTGTATTCTTTAGGTCATACAAGAAACCAAACTTAAGCAAATATACACAGCAGAAGAAAAATACATTATTAAGATGTCTGCTTATACAAAGCTATCTATGTCTACCAACACATCCCTAAGACCAGCAGAGTTTCTCAGTAATTCAGTGGATGTAGATGAAAGGCGTCACTTGGAAAACCAGCAGCAGGTAGGAGTTTATTTCTGTGATGCAAACTACTACCCATTTTTTCATGCAGAAAGCCAAGTTGTATATGTTAATATGGTACATTTGTAGTAAGAGTGCTTCTTTTATTTCAGGAAATCAGTAACAAGTTGAAGTCATTGGATATGCATTTGACTATATTGTTGGAGAAACAGAGACATCTGGAACGCAGAGACAATGAGCTCAGGCAAAAAAAGAAGGAGCTGTTGGAGAGAGGAAATAGGAGGAGACAGTTGGAATCAAAAATTGAAGTAAAGTATAATATGTAAGAAATCATATTTATGAAACACAATTGGTTTTAATATTAAAATTGTTTTGGCTTAACAGCATGCTTTTACCCTTACAAAGTAACCATTAGTTGAATATCAGATACAGATGATAATCAAGACAAAGGAGGTGTCTAGAAATAGAGATTAAGACAATATTTGAAAAAACATGCAGCAGGATTCCTAGTGGTTTCCTGTAACAAAATCATAGAATTCCAGTGAAGGTCATTGCACTCGTTTAATATTACCTAAGTCTTGGTAGCATGTATCTAAATGACACTTAGTGCTGTTCCTGTGTATTACAGTAAGCATGTCAGCAGTCAGGTTGGACCCTTTCCCCACTATTTGTCCAAATGTATTTTCTGGTTTTCAGGACCTGTGCAGTTCATTGTCTGTTGCTGCTTTGTTGTAAGGGAGAACTTGGGCATGGTTTAAGTATTTCACTTAAGCTCCTACTCCCAGAGGTCAGTGTCAATGAGACTGGAGAGAGTGAAGCCTTGGGGCTCTCTGCTGAATCTCAGGAGCTTTCTGTTGACCCTTCCTCTATCCCCTGCAGACCACTCTGAACTGCAGACCTGTTGCTCCCCAAGTTTAGCCAAGTTTTCAGATGACACTCAGTTGCTCTCTTGCCTGCTCATCTATGTCACAGGCAGGGACCTTAAACAGTGCAGGTCCCATGACTTCATCCTCTGGTGCCCTACTTGATACTGACCTCCAGGCAGAATTGAACACATCAGCCATGACCCTCCAAGCCTGACCATCCAATCAATTATTTTTGGTTGGTTTTTTTTTTTTTTTGCTGTGCAAGTGAGCTTGTGTCAGATAACCTAACAAAGGTTGCTAAAATTGAGACAGATGGCAAACACTTGATCTGCCATCTAGTCACTTTATGGTTGGGTTCATCAGTCATGTATGTACCCTTGGTAAATGCTTACTGTTTCTTCCTGATCACACTTAGGATTCAAGAGTTGTTTTTTGAGGGGACTTGCTTGTCAGTTTTACCAGGGATCAAAGTAAGAATGATTGGTTTGTAGTTTACTGGATCACCCTCCTGGCCTCTTTGACCACTTTTAAAGATCTTCAAATGCTTTACAGCTCACTAAACATCTTGGTTATTGGATATAACGTTTTTCATAATTATGTGGTTTTTGAGATTTAAAATGAGGGAAAATTGTAGCTTTTGACACTAAATTGAAGTTATCTTTTTTTTACTCGTATATAGAACAGGAATTAAGCAAACCTCCTGAACTCTTCCGTGTTACACTTTTTCGAAGAGCTACCAGCATAAGGAAGAAGCCATCCTTACACTGATTTTTTTTTTCTTTTAAATCTGAATTTTATAGGAGTATGGTTGCTGAGTGATGCTCTTAACCAGAATCAGAATTTTTTAAATTTTATTTCTTTTGTCTTTTTAATTTCTTAGGTTTAAAGTGCATACATTGCAAAAGTCTGTAGTGTGTTTTGAATATTTAGATGTGCAGAATCCTGTTTTGATAGCTGTTAGTTCATCACGAAAATTAACACTTATTTTTAATAAGTTTTACAAAAATACAAAGATTCCTAATAAAATACTGATTCCTCCAATAGTTTAAGACAGCTGGAAAAAGATGCTATCAACCCAGAGGATGAATGTCAAAAGGCAAATGTAAAGATCAAAGAATTAAATATCCAAAAAGCAAGACTTGTTACTGAGTTAACACATTTCATAAAGGTATGTATTTTTAACTCTGTACGTGTTTCACTATTGTGAAAAAGTCCAGTTCTTGTAACAGCATATGGTTGCAATGTTTGGACGTGTTACTGTAAAGGTTTACAAGCTGAGTTGCTTGATAAACATTTTGAAGCTTATATGAACTTGTTCATCTGTCATTGGTTTGGTTTGTAGATTATTTGCCTGCATCAGTTTAGACTCTCAGCAACTGAAGCCTTAGAATCCATGCTCTTATTCAGTAAATACAGGAATAAAGTAGGAATGGTGTAACATGACACCTGGCATGTTAAAGTGTTCTTCAGTCTGTAGGTTACTTTATGGAACTTAAAGAATTTTATAGGTAATGACAGTACTGAAAAGTAACTTTTCAAAACTTTATGCAAATACCCTGTGTGTAAAATTTGAATTTCTGGAACATCCCTCTGATTTTTGTAGTTGATAGCCATTTCCTGGTATGTAAACTGTCCAAGTGTGTTGCTGTTGTAAAGTTTGCTGCTGATGAATTTGATTGACTGCTGTATAATCTGCCTGAAGAAGACTTTCTTTTTCATCCAGTATAGGAGAATAGATTTGACACGTACTGTGTGTTTCTCAGTATACCAGAAGTGTAAGGGAGAATGGATGGTATTTGCCTGAAATGGTTATTAATCACAGAACGGATTTATTTCAGTTGTGTATCAGCTTACTTTTCACACTTGCTTTACTGTAGGAAATACATGCTAGTGAAGAAAATGGTCTGACAACAATGTTTCATCATACATTTTATCAAAATTGTTGAAATCCATACATTTTTGGTCATCCTGGAGCCAAATTTCATGAATGCTAAGTTTATGGGAGAGCATTTTTTTATTAGGTTTTGTAGTTATACAAGCTGCAGGCTAATAAATAAAAACATAGGTAGTCGTGTTTCATGCACACTCGCTTCTGCCACAGAAGAGAATTTGAAAAGTTAATGGGATTGTTATGTGTTTGCATGGTGATGGTATGCTCTTTTTTAAGAGTTCTGGGGGATTTGTCTAACGTTGAACCAGAGTGGACAGGCCACATGTGTATTTACAGATATATAAGGCAGAATGAACCTGGCATGTAGCCAATGCACATCAGTGCAACCACTTGACAGAAGCAGCCGTGTTCCATGGTGTCAGATGTTGGCATAGCTTTCATATGAAGTTCTCTTTGTACTGTTGTCTTTGAATAGTTTTAACTCTTTCCATGTTCAGCTACATTCGTTGTGACTTTCTTTATTTGAATAATTGGTTTTTAAACTGCTTAAGTGGTTTGGAAACAAACTTGTTATGTCCAAGTTCACACTGCAGAAACTGTGTGTTGAAATCACAAACAGTAAAGATCTCAGACCTTGGCTTACTGTTGTGGTCAGAAACTAACACTCTTAAAGCTTTGTCCTCCAAGTTGTCTGAGTCTACAGTTGGAACCTTGTCTTCCCTTTCATTAAGAGAGAATTCCATTGCATTCAAAAAAAAAAAAAAAGTAAACTACTGTTCTCATTGCTGTTTGAGGCTGGAAGCTGCCATTCATACAGTCAAGCATGTGTTGCTGATTTTTGAAGCTCTTGGACCATTCCTGGGGCTGACCTGATTGAAAAAACAACTGTTTTAATTTCAGAGTTCTAAAGTCAGGTTCTAGGCATTACTAAAGCCTGTTAAGTAACTTAAAAAATAGAATCTCCTTCTGTTGTCATACACTGTACCAGTTAAGACATAAGACACTGAAGTCACTGTACATCTGGTCAGTCATCTTGCATCATAAGTGACAGGGACATATAATGTATTTATTTTTGACTGTTTCCCATCTCTATGGGACATANAACTCTTGATTTCCATTGAATTTGACAGAAGTGTTGAAGAGCTGAACACTGAGATGTATGCTATGACTAAAACAAAAAAATCAGTTTCTAAAGCCTTTATAAAAGATTTTATCTCTTTCGGAAAATAGTGACATTTTCTGGTTTTCTGTGTAGAAATGCATAACGCTGAACCTCCTCAAAGCAGATCTGGTTCTTGAAAGCATCACAGTGGCTGCTGAGAAGAGCAAACTAGAATCGGAATGTAAAGCAGCAAGTGTACAGCTAAGAGCTGCAGAGGTAAACATTTCTGTAAATACTGGGATGTCTTCTGTGGAAGCCTTTATGTTGTAGGGAAGGATGCTTCTGGTCTTTGTTTAGAAATGGGTATTATTGCTAACTATTTATCTTTCACTTCTGTAATTTTTCTTCAGCCGCTTGGGGACGGGGGAAGGTGAACCAAGAAAGCACTGTATCAGAGTAGACCAGAGTAGACAGATGTTTTACCTTTCTTCCAAAGCTTATTTTCTGATGCTGTAATTAAATGCCTTTTTTGTGGGACAGAAAGGAGTACAACTGGTCCTTCTATTGATTATATTAAGCATCTGTGCTGTGTTCAGGTAAAAAAGACACTTGTCTCACAGACAAGTACTTTTTTATTTTATTTCTAAGAAGAGAAGATGCTATGATCTCTAGTGGATTGTGGCGTAGAGGTCAGTTTTTGTGTAGTAGTACAATATTTCAGTGTACTGGGGAAAAAAACCTGTAAATGTACAGGATGGTCAGATTTTTCCTTACCTTACAAGAATCAGGTTAACAATAACCTGCTAATTCAGTTTTATTTTTAAAAAATGCTGTCAAATTGGAAAGCAGTTTGAAAGGTAAGGCATAGTTACTTTGGATGGATATGTACTTCCAAGAAGAATGACCTTGGCATATACTTAGAAATCCACTTGAAGTGATAGGTGTCATCACTTGCAGGAAAATTGCAGAGAAGCAAAAAGCAACTTGAAGCTTCCAGCATGTTACTTGGAAAATCACTGTTGTGTCAAATATCTTATATGCTTTTGCTGCTAATTCAGACTTTATCCAAATCTGATGCATATCCCATAATTGCTGGAGCTCAGTAAGGACGAAGAGCTGTTATTAGAGCTGTGAACGTCATGCGAGTAGTGTGTATCATTACTAGGGAATTCAGTTAAACATTGCT
The DNA here is from genome assembly GCA_013399135.1 of Heliornis fulica. Taxonomy (NCBI): domain Eukaryota; kingdom Metazoa; phylum Chordata; class Aves; order Gruiformes; family Heliornithidae; genus Heliornis; species Heliornis fulica. The sequence continues at coordinate 11,640 of VXBZ01012430.1, forward strand.
AGTCTTGCTGACCCTGCCTTTGATCATTTAGAGAGTAGCTTGGGCTGGTGCATAGATAGGTTGATGTGTGGTCAGATCAATATGATGGGACTTCTAAGATAAATGTTCTGATTATTCGTGGCTAAACAAAAGTTGCCTCCTTCCCTGGTAGAGTCAACTGAGGGCCTAGCAGTTATCATTTACTGGGTTACATTCAACCATGAATTAAGGAAATCATTGTAACTTATCTTCTGGATAAATTATTCTAGCAGCATTGAGAGTCAGACGGGGGGTGGGATCCCACCAAACAAACCTCAATCAGTAATCCCAGTGATTAGAATTTTGAGAAGTTAAACTACTCTGGAGGAAAACTCTTCTGAGTATTCAAAGGGTGTTGGGGCCCTGGCCACGTGCAAGGGATCCTGGCCTTGCCTCAAAGCCGGAAGACTGCCTAGGAACAAAGAAAGAGTCTACAAGGGGAGTGACCAAGAAGATTGAGATTCGTGGGCTTTATGCGCTAACCAATCAGGACCGAGTATTTGTTGCGTAATCGGAAAACTATAACCAATGATAAGTTCACCCTTGCCAGATGTTCCCTGACACTGGGACCAAAGGGTATATAAAGATGTGTGAGAGGAGAAATAAACGGAAAAGGGTGTCTTAAATTTTCCTGTACTTGGAAGGTCATGCTTCCCTACATACCGCATGTTGAGCCTTTGAATTAAGTCTTTAGCCCCTGTTTTTGGAAATTCTCCTTCCTGTATTGTGAATTATGCAAGTTGTACGCTATGTGCTTTGTTTTTTATTTTCATAGGGAAAACTCAGTTTTTCTTAGCTTTGTCTCAAATCAAGTGTAATTTGAAATAGTGTGCTTTGAGAATTACTGTCCCCTTCAACATCTTAATGACTTTGGCTGTAATAGCTTCTTTGCTATTCAGTACTGTGTTAGCGTAGTCTTGCTGTAGAGATGCCCTTGAGGATGCCATCACAACACTTTGAGGAAGTCTTGCAGACAGTTCCTATGTGGTTTTATAAAATAAACTGCAAGGAGAAAACCAAACAGAAATAGAAGTATCTACGTTGTCCAAAAGCTGTGTAAGTGAAGTAAATTGGAGCCTAAACATTACGACTGTGGGACCATTAATTCTTTATCAGACGCTTCTGTAGGTTGTGTTCTGGTTGTGACGCACTCATGGAAATTAGTGGTGGTTATCAGCCAAAGAAGCTGTGAAACTTGGTTAATCCTTAATCACTTACTCATGTTGTTTATCTCCCAATATATCTTGAGTCTTTGTAATATCTGAGTAAATAATCCGATTAAGATTTGAAGCAAACTTAAATGCCACTTAGTACATCCAAGAGAATATCACATATGTTCCTTTTGTGAGATCTTGGCACTGGGATACTGTGGAGAGAGCAGCGTGTTTGTTGCTTTATGGTGTTTTGGGATTTGGGAGGGAGTTGTGGGGGTTTTCTACCACTTGGGTGGAAAGGCCAAAAAAGTACATATTTTTGAACAAGTTGAGTTAGCAACAACAGATTTCTAGGGTTTGTATTTTGTCATCACAGTTCAAGTGGGAACCTCAGTGTTATTTTACCAACTTCTGGTATTTAATTTATTTAATGAACCTAAGAAGCAAATTTCTGTTTGCGACCCACACTGAACATTAGGGAGGAGTGTTAGTCCCATCTGCTCATTAGATAATTGGCACAGTTGCCTGCATGTTTATGATGGTTGTTTGAAAGAGTCTTGCTAATTGTCTTGCTTTGATAGCTTGTTAATTTTCAGGATCATTTGGTGTAAATTTGTTTAAATAATTATTAATACTCGGTATGTACATCACAGCATTTGCTCCTTAAGCTGAATTTTAAGAAAGAAGCAGATTCTGTTTCTCCATGTATAAATTTCCAAACATCAAATAATCAAATGCTGTCACCCAGTGTGTGTTCAAATACAGATTTGTGAGAAAACATTGGCTACTGGTAGCTGTATTTCTTTAACTAACTCTTCTGACTTTGCACGAAACCAGTTGCAGTCTTGGTAAGCACAACAGAATACAAATTGCATGTGCATACAGAATGCAACTGGTTTCTGCTCTTCAGCAGTTGCCTTTTGGGAAGCTGCAGGCAGAGCACTGCACTAGTGCACTCAAGTACCTGGATAAAGCTCTTTCCAAAGTGGTTCTTACGCTATTGGCTGAAACACATATAAAGCTATGTCTAGGCTGTGGTTTATCATGGTAGCATCTCTGGTCAAAATGGTAATTCTTTCTGCTTAGAGGTTCAGTTTGGTTTGGGCTTTTTTTTTT